>JASSUY010008517.1:0-39681 GCA_032466535.1 Forpus xanthops
TTACTGTAAGGGTGGTGAGGCACTGGAATGGGTTGCCCAGGGAAGTTGTGAATGCTCCATCGCTGGCAATGTTCAAGATCAGGTTGGACAGAGCCTTGGGTGACATGGTTTAGGTGTCTCTGCTCATGGCAGGGAGTTTGGAACTAGATGATCTTAAGGTCCTTTCCAACCCTAACTTTTCTATGATCCTATGATTCTGTGTCACTGGAGGTCCTTCCCATCACCCAGGGTACCATCAGCATCCTCTTAAAAGGAGCATTCGTTATAATGTGATTCCAGCAGTGACACCAACTGGGAAGGGTAGCAAGGTCCCTACCACAGCACAGCATCAAGAGGTGCCCAGACACACCCAGCCAGGAGATTTGGGCAGGGAAAGAGATCCATGCTGTGGAATGGACCTTCCAGCATGGTGTGAATACCTGCAAAGCAGGAAGGGGTCTGGACTTGCTGCTGGGTTAGTGCTGAAAAGAAGCAGTGGAGCAAAAAAAAAATAAAGGTCTCCAGGGGGCGAAGGGGGAGGCTGAACAACAAAATTGGCTAAACTGCTCATTTATAATTAACATGCTGCATTATAAATATTTCCCTTTGCTCGGGTCCCTTGGGCTCTTGCATTTCCTCCCTGAAACCCCCAATTTACAGACTACTCTCAATTAAGTGCAGCAGAACCTCATTAATTCAGATGAGCAGCCAGCCAGGCTCACTGGAAAGCAGCTTCCCAGGCAAAAGGGGACTGCACAATAAAGCAGGCAAAGATCAGGGCACGGGCTTCGCTCAGTTCACTGCAGGACGTTGCTCAGCGGTAATTATAGTGGCTAATGGTCTACAGCACACTGGTAAGTGTCCTTTAGTGCATTCCAGTGGCAGTAAAGAAATCCCCTGATAAAGGGATGAGCTTCCTGGAGGGAAGTGACACACAAGGATCTGCTCAGAGTCAGGAGGAAGAAGAAACATCTCCAGGCATAGTGGTTTGAAAGGGTGTATTTGTAAGATGGTTTCCCAGCACCCAGGATGGGTTTTTGGGCTCTGCAGCATGCTTTCAAGAAGGGATGGATGCCCAGATGCAGAGCTGAGTACCACCACCATCAGCTCTCCAGGGTGCTCCACTGCATCCTGTCCAACTGGCACTGGGGAAATAAACATCTCTCAATTCTTTCCTCTCTGCACTGTGTTTAGGTCTTTGTTGTGTTGGCTCTCAAATGAGAGCTGATCGGAACCCTGCTGACAGGTTCATTAATTCTATGATTTGAGTCATTAGAATCATAGTGCCATGCTGCAGCTTACTATAAGCTGCTGTTTTAGAGGCAGGCTGATGGCTGTAATTGCATAATGCAGGGATGGGTATCCCCTCTCATCTGTAACATTAGTATATTTGTATGAGCATCTCTTGCTGTCCGTGGGGAAGTGGCCCCAACATGCCATCACAGACTGCTTTGCTGCAAAAATTAGGAAATGCCGAAGTCGTGCAGTCAGGGCAATCTTTGCCCTGTCCCCCTCCTCATTCGCACCCACTCTCCACAACACCCACTTACTCCTTCGAGGGACTAGCAAAACCACACATCACATCACTGCAGCCCTGGCATCACAGTGCCTTCTCCTCGCCTCTGCTGCCCCCTCGCCCTGGGCTCTGTGCACAGGGCTGATGGAAGCTGCTGCTGCTCAGCTGTTTCATGCTGCGGTGGCAGTGAGGGGTGTGTGCTGTGGTGTGAACCTGATGAAGAAGCTCCATCCCCTCCGCTGGTGCCAAGTGCCGCAGGCAAAGAAGCGGCCAGTCAAGACTCCTCATTAGCCAGAGCTTCTCCAAGTGAAGGTCACCAATCTGACAGCTCCAGGCATTTCTTTGCCGTTCCCAGGGAGATTTCATGCTCCCCAAACCTGCTACATCTTTGCTACAAGCCTGATGCTTCCACAGCCTGTGGAATGCAGCTTCGACACCTTGGCATGTCAGCAGCTCCCAAAGCCAGAATGCCCTTGCTCTTCCTGCTGAGAAGTGTCCTTGGGACACTGGGCAGCAGAGCAGAGGAGGTGGTGGCTCAGCCAGCGGTGGCTTGAAAGCAGTCTGTAGGCCAGTATTGGCTCCATTTGGGCACCTGGTTATTTACACCTGGAAGGCGCATCTCCATGAGCTCCTGCCATTTTGACCAGTGAGAATGCAGCTGCGGGGAGCACCTTCTTCCTCACAGTTATGTCCCCATGGCAGTGAGGAGAAAGATACCTAGGAAGCTCCTTAATGCTTACAGTTGCTTTAGCTCCAAATCAAGCTTCCAGCAACACCTTTTAGATGCCCAGCCTGCAGGCAACATCTCCATCTGATCCAGCAGCCTCCTTTTCACACTCATGGCTCATTCTGGTGGTGATGGATCTGCTCCAACTGAGCCCTGGAGGGTAGGTGGACAGCTTCCCTCCAACATGATGTCCAACACACCAGGTTAGATCCTTCAAGGTGAAATCAAGTCAGAAGGAAATTTTGCAGTGTTCCCCTGTCCCGTGCTGCTCTGTGATGGCAGAATAAGGGAAAACTGGTGGCAGCCGGTAGCCCAGCACGTTTTGGCAAGCTTTCCCTCCCTGCCTGCTGCCACTGATCCACCTGGATGCCGTTTGCAAGGTCAAAAAAGAAGCAGACAGTGATGCAGAAGCTTTAAAGCCAACTGTTCTGCAGCCTGCACGGGAAGTTTAAATCCAACCCATACCTACCAACACAGCCAACACTTTGCCAGTTGTGTCTCAGTGGAGGTTTTGGCCCAAAGCAGTCCTTGGTTCTTTCTTGTCCATCCAGCTGCTTGGCTCACCCAGGTTTCCTTGAAACAAAACCTCAATGATGCAACTAAAGCTGCTTCTCCATGAAGCAATGCTGCAAAGGGCTGTAACTTCATCAGATTCTCTCTAAGTTGGGATCTGAGAGTCCAAACTGTGCCATCCCAGACCACTCCAGTTTTCCGTGTGCTAACACTTCTATACCCTCTCTACAAATACACACGTGCCCTCTTACACTTTTCCAAGTGTTTAAAAATTATGCTCCCAATAAGCATTTGTAGCATGACCAGATGCCTTTCATAGTCAGCTGGTTCATTGTTTGAAAAGCTTCACTTTAAAACCAAAAAGATTGCTAACAGATGCAATTTTTTGGCTGGAGAGGGAGAAAAACTTTGCTTAAACAAAAGTGTGTTGTGATTGGAACTAAAAAGGTAATTACCTTTAAAGACACAAACTATAAATATTTCCTATTGAAAAATACCCCTAGCCATGAACAGCATGTTTCTCTTGGTCAGCCTGAGCAAATGACGCCTGAGATGATATTTCAACCTGCTGCTGCAATAACAGCAGGTATATCTGGATTCCCAGGGGCTATGAAACACTTCTCATCCATCCCAGGTGACCCAGGAGCATGGCAAAATGCCATGATATTTTTTCCTCTTCCCTTTGCATGCCATCTCTGTTGGCTTTTACTCTTAGTTCTGTTACTGCAGGAAAAGAAATAAAATTAAAAGGTATGGTTTTCAAATGAAGGGAATAGCAACACAAGTTCCATGAATGAGCTGCAGGACTGAGCAGGACAAGTGGAAGCGCAGTGTGGAAAGCGAAGGTCTCTGGAGGGAGTGAGTGAAAAGTCCCAGTTCGTGGGGAAAGAGGCTGGCTGGGAAATAAAGTACTATTGGACAGCCATCGTTCATTTCCCTATTTATCACATTATTCCTCATTCTCTGCAAAAGCACCACAACCACTGCCTTCTCCTAATGCAAAGGGATCCTGGTTTTCTATCTGATGTGCAGCAAATTTTAGATGCAAGTTTTGCTTGCAGGGGACAGCTTAACACTGCTGAGAGTTATGCAGCCAGCATCAGCAATGCCAGCAGGTTTTCAACACAAGCTTAATTAGTACAGCATCACTACACATCCCCGCAGGTCATTTTTTCCCTACCCTTGCTTTACAGATGCTCGGGGAGGTTGGACAAAGCAAAAGGGAGGGGGAGAGAGCCAGACTGCGTTTGCATGAGCTGGTTTTCGCTACCAAACCCTTCCACACAGTTATTTATGCTCAGATTCTACCTGAACACCCCTCTATCTACCCAAATTCTGAGGCTCATAAAAATCACCCATCAAGCTGCTTTAATAGCTTGATGTTATGTATGGCTGGCTGTAACCGAACCTCCTGCTACAGACTAAGTGAAAAGTGTTAATTATTAACTCCCTTTGGAGCATGGCTTCCTGACAAAGGCCATCCTGAATCATCCTCTTCCACTGAAGCAAACCCACAGCCAAAAAAACAGTAAAGCTGGAAACCCTCCTGCTTCCTCCCTGCGCTTCTGAGCAATATCCTCTCCTGGAGAGCAGGACCAGCAGGGAGTGAAATATTTCAGGATGAGGTATGAAAAGAGTCATGGTCCAGAAATATGACTTCTAAAACCAGATTTAATCCCACTATTAATGCATCCCCACCTTTGCATTTCCCTGCTTTATTAGAGCTGTAGATGGGGCTGACGACTTCAAAGAAGGTCTCTAATAATCTTTAAATCTCACTCCTGACCCACAGACTGCACGGCTGCTGGACTGACTTCAGTTCCCATTTGGGTTGCTGCCAACCAGCTTGCCAGCCCCATCATGAGATGCTTTTGATCTCTCTGCCCTACCCCAAGCATCACAGGCTGATGTAGGCGGGGTAGGACCATGAAGAGCCCATCTAGTGAAACCTCCCACCCCAAACAGGGGCAGACCCAGTGTCTCCATGGATGGAGAATCAGGGAGGACAAAACCTTCACACTACCAAGCTGATACTGTGGGCTGGGATAAAAACAGCTGCTTGGAGGGGAGAGAAACCAGGATATGGGGCTGCAGGCCAGGGGGAAATACTCCAGAGAAGGAAACATGCCTGGGAAATAGCAGTTTTCCCTTATATCCTCTCAACAAACACTGCCAAGGCCAGCTGCTGCCAAGTCCCTTTCCAGGACAACCCACCACAACAAAATGTCTCATTTTGGTCACCTTTCACCGCATCTTGCCCATCATGGGAATATATAAAACATGCCATAACTGGCATGTGCTCTGAAGAGCAGAGTATGGTGGATGACCCCAAAGGCAAAGGAGAAGCATCAAACACTGCACACGGCAGAGGGGAATGTGCTCAAAGGACAGATATTCAGATGCTTTCTATGCTGCACACACCTTCGCCATCAATGGATGCAGGAGAGTACCTTGGCTGCATGGGCTACGGCCATAGCATATTTTGAAGCCCAGCAAAGCTGGGTCTTGAGGAACCAGGAGAATGCTGGGCAGTATTTCTATCTGGCCTCATGCTGCTCTTTTGAGGTATGTGCCATTGCTACTGGTCTCAGCCATTGCAGGGGGAACAGAGCAACCAGCAGGAAAACAGGGAAAATGCTAAAAATTAGGAATACTGTAAGCTAGGGCCTTCGAGACTGGCTTAAGTCACTTCATTCTTTACAGTCTTCCTCCAACAGAATCCAAAACTGGCAGCAAAGAGGAAAGAAACTGCTCAGGGGACAATTTTGGATCTTTGGTAAGTCAGGCAGCTGCTTGAGATGGATGTCCATCTACCTTTGCCAGCACCTTGGGACTCCCCAGGTGAAACTGGGTGCTACCAGCAACTCAAACAACAGCATGCTATTACCACAGGCAGGCCAAAGGGTTTGGGTACACATGGGCCTTTCAAATCACCACAGAGACTGCAGCCAAGGCAGGGAGGTAGGACCACTGTGCTGTCTCCAGCTTCACTACCCCAGCCAAAACCCAGTCACTACTCACAGCTGGAAAAGCCCAGCCCCTCTCCTCGATGCCAAGATACCATGTAAGTGATTTGCCCTCATAAAAACATATGTACATGGTAGGATACCACAGGTTGCTGGAGTAGCCTCATCACACAGAAGCAAGAGTGCCTAGAGCCTGCCATGTCTAGAGACATGACCTCCAGCCCATGTGATTCCTGGTTTCTTCCACTGCAGGAGCCTCTTTTGATATGGTCTAGCTCATTTTAATTAAAAAGCCAGAGAAAAACATTAGTCTCCACCAGTACATCTCCTTCATAGCAAGCAGTGGCATGTACGCTCTGCAGCTCACAGAAATGGCATCACAAATAGGGAAGGAGAGGAATGAGGACCAAAGCATTATGGTAGCCAGAACCAAGGCTTGGATGGGCGCCTGCTTCAGAGACCTCTGAGGATGCCACAGGGCACTTCTGTGGCTCCTTCTGTGAGCATGAGTTTTGCAGCACAGCTTTTAAAAAACCACAAGGGCCAGGAGGTGCTGGAACAGGAAAGAGGCACCATCAGCCCCATCTAAACCCTTCCTCGGGAGATTAGATAGCATGTAATCTCCACTCAAAATAATAATTGCATGGCTTTGCCTGATATAAGTCTCTGTTGTCTCCCCTTATCCAGATGCACCAGAGCTCTGCTTATCCAACAGGCAGTGACAAGCAAGCATCCCCTGCCCACTTTGTTGATTTAGACCAGTGCCTGTAATTTGTTAACATCTCTCTTCCCCTCTGATTTAAATCTCAGGCATGGTAGGCCTCTGTCTAACAATAATACAGGGATTTCAGGGGTATTTATGAGAGGCTTAAAACTTAATCATACATGAGCAAGGTAAGCCTGCTCTTGGACCAAAACATGCCTGGAAAATCTGGTGCCAGCAGGAGAAAAGAGGCACTAATGGCAGTGAGTGCTCTTTGAGCAGGGCCAGGCAATTGCCAGCACGGCTGTGCCAGCTCCTGCAGCCAGGTCAGGGGACACAGTGGTGAATTTGAGAACTGAATCACAGAATGCTCTGGGTTGAAAAGAACATTTAAAGGTCATTTAGTCCACTCCCCCTGCAATGAGTAGCAACATCTTACAATTATCCCAAATAAACTGAAGAAGAAAGGTTGTGAGGCAGTCTGCTCCATCCCGGATGGACCATGAGACCTAGCAACAGCATCACTGCATGCTGCAACTGTGAACCTGTCCAGAGGCACCACAGACTTTGGCCGCTCAGGCATTGATTTACTGGCAGAAATACAAACAAACCTTAGTTCTTAAACTTTATCTAAAGTGTGATGCAACCAAGCTCAAACATCAGTATATTTCTGCACTGGGAAGATGTCTGCATGGTTTCAGCTTAAGAAACATAGCCATGGGGCAACATTGCAGAGTGGACATATCATGCTGGGAGCTGGACCCACAGATCAGTGACTTGCATCAACCCAGGTCTTATCGGTGGTATCTCAGTTACACCCATGAGCCTAGAGCCCTTCATTGCCCCAAGGGTGACACATCTTACCCTAAAAGCAAGCACCATCATGTCAAATAACCTGTGGTAGCATGGCTTCCCCAGTGCACTTTACATTTGTGCATTCCTCAAGGAACAGCTGGTGGGAGGGCAAAAGCCATGTCCAAGCCCGTTTTATGGCAGCAAACTGGAAACCCAGCAGAAGTGAAGGCTTTCAGGCAGACTATAATCAGTTCCCTAGACACCAGCGAAGAACATCTCCCCCCACCCTGAATGGGAGGGAGAGGGCTCAGCCCCCAACCACAGAGCAGATGAGTCTCTTACTTTCTTCTTGCTGCAGTAGATCTGCCACTTCTTCTCTGCTGGCAGCGCGAACATGGCTTCTCTATGCTTGTCTGTGAGGTCAAGTTCATCCTGGAGAGAGGAAAAAAACCACAAAACATGCAACATGAGTACACGAATGGGTGATAGCACAGACACAACCCCCCCAGTAAGCAGTGTAAATCAATGTGGTGCCACAGAACAGCACTGGTCCCACAGCATCACCCCATGACTATCAATTTGTCAGGGCAATGATGCTAATTCTCATCCTGCTGTTACTGACCTTCCCCTGACTCCTGAGCTGCAGCCGGCTGCTGTGAGGTTGGGGCTGCAAACCTCGCTGCCTCCTTCCTCTGGGACATCACCTTCACTGCTTTAAAAGACAGCAAGTGCTTTAGAATGGACTTCCATCAAGCCATTACAGCTCTCACAAGATAACCTCACACAGGGAACCAAAAGCTCCAGGTAACAGACTGCACCTAAGACACGCACACTGAGGAACAATTCAAATAGGACCTTTCTTTTTTACCACCACTCTCACTGGAGCACCCTGAGTGGTCCAGCCCATTTCCACTGATGAAACCCCCATATCATTGAAAACTGTGGGAGGCTTTTGGTTTTTCTAGAACTAAAAATAGAAAGCTTTTTTCCTAATATCTATAGTTCATAAAGAGGCACATCCTGTCCATGAAAAACTGGACTGTATATCGCCTAGTAGAGATAAAGGTGTTTACTGGCTGGAACCTTTATTGGTTTATCTGATGTTATTTTAAAGGACACATCCATTTGCAACTTGGAGGCTCAGTTAGCAGTGTGCCCTCTGCCAGTATTATCAAAACCTCATCGTTTCCTGGTGCTAGATGTAGGTCAAAGCTTTTATCAGTGAACTAAATAAAACATTCAGACAGGGCTGGGAGGCTCACTGCTAAAGCCAACATTGATCTTACAACCATGGATGTCTCTTAAAATCACCGCCACCAATGACAACCCTCATGCTGAAGGGGTGTTGGTTCAACAGTGGGAATGTGGGAGATGCTGCAGAAGGTCACAGGGGAGCCCTGCCGACTCATCCCATCCAGCCACTGGATTTAAGTAAGGGGGATCCCCATTAAAAATTACACAATTCCAGCAGCTAAAAGAAAGGAAAAAAAAAAGAAAAAAAAAGTAAAGACACCACATAAAGACCCACTAAAGTTTCCCTGCCTGAAAAATAATGCTAACCAACTAAAGCTGGTGGCCCCTGGTACTCCAGGGGGTACCAATCAAAGGTAAAAGCCCCATTTGCAAAATGCCTATGGGGAAAAATGAGTCCCTGCATCAGCAAGCCTGCAGGCCACAAAGAAATTCATCTTATCTAATTAAAGATCATATTGCACCCAGTAGCCAACAGAGCCTTCAGCTATCTTATAACCCAAACCCAAGGGCCCTCCAGCACAACATGCAGTGATGGAGGGCTACCAGAGGTCCTGAACACCTCAGAGAGGCTTATACATCTATTTCAGGTATTGACTTCACTTCTCAGTGAAATTACTCCTCAAAAGGACAGGTGTTGTGGAGCTTTTACCATTATGTATGCATGGAGGAGCTTTGCTTCTCCCTTGACATTTTCCCCACGCATCAACTCACTCTACAAACCACAGTGCTGTACAGAACTGACATCAGTGGAGCTCTGGAAGCAGACTTACCAGACAGCCTTGCAACAGAAATAAACATACTGCTGCGACAAGAGACTTGGAAAGAAGTGAGGAATGAGAAAGCCTGAGGCCAATCTGAGACACCTCTTCTGCTCCTGCACCCGTGGCTTAAGGACTCTTCCAATGAATACTGCTTTCAAACCTCCTTACAATTTGGGAGGTCAGGGATTCAATATCCAGCAACGGACCTCCTTGTTAGCTTTGGGCAAACCTTTCCAGTGTTCCATGCCTCAAAACTGAAACTGCATTCGATATCCCTTGCTGTCCCATCAGACTATGAGCCGGTCAGACATCCAAGCTCTGCTTCCATCCCAGTTCTGCATGTCTAAAGGCAGCAAATGGGACAACTTCTGACACAGGGACCCAGATGAAATGCAGCTGATTGGAAAAGTGTATCTGAGAATGTGGGAGAGGACTAGCATCTCCTGATGAGTATTTACCTCTGTGATGAAGGTTTGAGTAAGCACAGGAAAGTGCTTCCTCTGTGACCCTGCTTCCCTGTCATGTAAATCTGAGATTCAGGCATGAAAACACCAGCCACGCACATCTGTACTTAAGTCCTTAGAAAAATATTCACTGAAACTTTCAAAATACCAATACCCTAAAAATACAACTTGTGCACACATGGAGATTTATTAATGGAGGAAAAAAAAATGTAAACTAGCTGAATCCTAAGCAGGAGCAAGAAGGGATAAAGCAGAACAATATATTAGATGTTAGTACATGACAACACGTAAACACATCCAAAAAGTTGCAGAATTGCTTCTGAGTCTCAGGCACGTTTCATTGTGCCCCAGCTCTAACTTGTTCAGCCATTGCAGTCTTGCATCACTCAGCAACCCCTACCTAATGATGTCTTACAGGATGCTTGGGAGAGGTATTTGTATAAATATTATGTGGTACCCAATGAATATCACTGTAATCAGATTGTTACTCTGTGCTCTAACAGTGACTTAACTGTGAGGAGTCAGGTCTTCACTGCTTTTATGCGCATGGGGATACCCACACCCACCTCCAGCCCTTCACTTACTGATGGGTATCTCAGTACTCCTTGGCCCCAGGCACAGTGCTCAGAAACTGCACTTTAAAAGGTTGAGATAGGACAGGAATATCAGACATTTCCTGGGGGGTCACAGCCCAAGGTACAAATGCAGTTCAGACAAAGCCTGTAGCAGCAAATGCATGGTGGAGTTATAGCACAGCCGAGAAGCTGTGCACAACCTCAAACCTCTATGTGCCTTCAATTAATAATCATGAGCTCAATAATTAGGTGATTCTAACTGGCAATTAATTTTATAGGCCATTTGCAAGCCATGCACTCCTGCTATAGGCATGCAATATTGGCAGCTGTTGAAAAGTGAGAAGATAACCGGTGGCTTGGTGTCCATCACCCCTTGCACCCCCCATTCGACACTGTTGCCTCACCTTCCACAGCTCTGGCTCTTCCACCTGGATGCCTCCCATAACAGGATCTGCCAACTTCACTATTTTAAACTTTTTTTTGGAATCTGGTCAAAGGCATATAAAATAACAGCCTCATTTTGCTACCAAAAGGAAGTCTCTGCCCCGAGTGTTTTCACTGGAAAGAGATATGCAACTCTTAAATATTTGTCCCATACAGTTAAACTATTCACCTTTAGATCAGGAAACATGTTTTCACATTAAATCTTCATTTAAATACATTTCAAAACTAAACTCATAGGGAGATACGGTTCTCGGCATGTATTTGTTATTTCTAAGAAGTAAAATACTTCCAAGCAGCTTGCTTTACTGACAGTTCCCTGTTCAAGCCAAGCAAACCTCCCCCTCTGCATACTGCACAAGCTCCAGTGAAGGTGATCCCACACTATTTTCCTAAAGCTACCTTAGAAACAAGTAGCTCAGCTTAGCATGCTGCAACAATAATCCCACGGGCCAAAGCTTTTATCAAGTAATCTATACCTTTCCCTTGGAGGACACACAGTGGCAGATGTTCCCCTGGTCTGTACCTCCCCAGGCTGGCAGCTGAGTACGTATGAGAAGCTCTGGCCACTGGAGGTCTTCTGGTTTGACCCCCTGACCCACCAGAGTCATCTACAACCGTTGCACAGGACAATGCTCAGATGGATCTTGAGTATCTCCAAGGAGGGAGACTCCACCACCTCTGTTTTTTCAGATACCGTAGTCTCCAACTACCTTCTCAATGCAAAGCCAGAGCAAGCAGAAAAGCGAGGCACTGCTCCTGGAAGAAATACTTGATCCTCCCAGCAGAAAGGCATGAAGTCCAGCCCCAGACTCACAGCCTATTCCTCTGCGTAAGCTCCTGACACTTTGCCCATGCCACAGTGGATGTTTTAATAAGAATTTTCGACAGGGCAAGAGCCACAGGCCTTAATGGGGCAGCAGCAAGAGGCCAACAGGATGCTGCCAATAGCTTGACTTCAGAAATGACCTCCAGGACAGACTCTCAGAGCTGCGTAAGCCCAAGCGCTGCCCATCCACAGCTGCAACACTTCAGCACAACCATCACAGGTCCTCCTCTACATAGAAACACAGAATGGTTTGGCTTGGAAACATCCCACAGATGCCACAGGCCACCAAACGTTCTGCAAGAAGTAGCTGGGGAGTAGGGATCAAGTAAGGGACAATTCCCTATACAGGTCTGTACCCCCAAAATATCTTCAGAGATTATACGAAAAAAAGGTGAAAACTTTTGAGTCTAATGCACTTTTTTAGGCTAATAAACCATGTAATTGTAACACATAGAGATGAGGGGAAGCAAAGAGGTCATCCATTGCCACAGCTGAAATTAAAGAAAGTAATTAAAACTTGCTGGCTTGCCCTTAGTTTTATATGTATGTGTGCGTATGTATATACACACACATACAGAAACCAGATAAATAAATGACAAACGAGCAAGTGAATTTACTCCTGATAGATGGAGAGGCAAAGGTCTGCATCCTCAAATAAAGCATGAGAGATCAAAGATTACTCAGAAAAAGAAATCAAATAAAACACAAGCAAACAAGCAAAAAATACCAAAACCTAAAAAACCAAAACAACAAAAAGACATCCCAAACAAGCAAGAACTTTTGGCCAACATTTGGCATTAACTGTCACAGCATGGGAATTTAAAATTGAATAAATAATAGCCTCTTGAAGCCTGCAGCAGCTTCCTTTCTCAGGGGTCGTATCGCTTTTTCACTCTCTTCCAGGCATTCTTCTCCAAGTTCATCAATTTGCTTTTATATCAGAATGCTGCTGTGTCAAGGGAAGTGGCAATCAGCATTTTTCCCCCCAGTTCCTCATCTAATCATCTTCCGCTCCATGAATGTGCTGCCCGCATGGCTGGCTGCCTGCCTGCGACTGCCTGCCCTGCTGGTGTGCCACAACCTCCACCTCACAATCCATCCTGCTTTGCTCATTATTTTATTTAAAGCTCATTTCTGAAGAAGGAGGCTTATTAACCAGTGCCTGTTACAGTGCAAACAACAAACCGCCTTCACAAGCACCCTGCACCACTGGAGGACCTCCTCTATCTGCAACATTTATTTAGGTGACTACAATTCTCAATTTACACAGATTTATCTTGGCTTGTTTTGGTTTTGGGGGGCTTTTTTTAATAGTAAAGTGGTGAACGAAGTCTTTTGTTTTTAGGATTAGTAATAAAAATACCTCTTCCCTAGCACACGTCTTTCCAGCCACAGTACCCTGAGAACTTCAAAACAGTGCCTCAGGCAAACTGACCCCAGCTAATATTATCAGTGTCTATTTTTAATTTACCCATGACAACCTGCAGCTGGAACTACAGAACATGAAAAAATCAAATATTCACATCTCTTAATGAATAATCGTAATAGAGATTTTTATTAATTTTGCCTTTATCATTTAACGAATATTTTTAATAAAGGAAATTCCTTACAGCAAGAAAATGAGAGGCAGCAACAAGGAATAACATGTACAGCACTTCAAAGTGCTTACCCGTAGTCAGCCACCTCCAACATTTTCAGTTCAGGACTGGAAAAGACCCCAGTTCACCCTGCTCCGCAGTGTTCAGTTATCAACCTGATTACATTGGACAGACGTAATAATACATATTCCTCTCTTCTTCTGCAAGTAAGATTATGGCCATCAATAGCTGATTTAGCTCTTCAATAAAATCTAGCTGCAGCTGGTTCGCGTTCCCATCTGTTCAAACACCTGACTGAGGCAGATAAAACGTAATGCTTTAATATCATTTAATTAACTACTTTAATAGGCTGAGAGTTTTAAAGTTGTTCATATTCCAATAGTAGTGTATTGAAAAAGGAAAGTATGCACTTAGGCTTCTAGGTCTTTTTAGTTGTTACATATACATGTGTATATATTTATAACTGCATATGTACTTATTTTGTTTTCAATTTATTGAGCTTGGCCTTCTCTGACCTTTCACCGACATCACTGGAAAACCTTTCCCCCATTTTAATTAACACAGGATATTCTTCCAGCCCGAGTCATTGATCTACGCCATTTTACCCTGAAGAACACCCTCTGATTTAGAAGCCCTGCATGCGGCTGGCCAGTGCACTTTTTCCACACAATTGAACACAAACTCTGAAAACAGAAAGATAAGATGTATTGGCTCATTGTTTACTACTGTGATAGTTAAAATGGATTAAATGCAACCAACCACATCTCGATATGACCTGTCCTTTAGGGGGGTGCACCCACACAGAGCTAGCAAAGAAATAAGAAGGTTTCAGATATGGATTTCCAACCTATTTACAGATTTAAAGAAGTAGCTCCCTTTTTAATTGGTTATTAGATACCACCTCTGCTGCTGGCATCCCTGAATGCTACTGAAGTTAGAAGTTAAGCCAACAGCTCAAGTGTGGCTTCAGATGTACCCTGCCTGACAGGGATGCTTGTGTAGGAAAGCTGTACATGGCTGGTCTGGGGCTAAACTGCTTCAAGGGTTTCACACATAACACACAGAAAGGGCTTCAAAAAGGGTCTGGATGGGAAATAGCGGCTGCAAAGCCTCATGCCAACTCAATTCCAAAAGCTTCCCAAGGTGTTCAGCTCTGCTCACAGGACCTGAAGGATGTGACTGAGGGAAGCAGGAGCCAGCTACAGCCTACTGCTGATGGGCAACATAAGATGGAAATGGACTCCTTGCATAGCCATAGCTTGTATGGGACAATCGGTCCTCATTTCCACATAATTCTTGCTTTAGTCACACCCAGCATCCTTTTTAAGAATTAATCATTTGCAAAGCTTCCAAAAGCTGACCTCAATGATGCTTGATTGCTAAGGGATGCCCAGACTTTGCTGGTGACAGACACCACCTGAAGATGAATAGCTTTTATTTGTACCTGCAAAATGACATGAAGCAGGCATAGGCTATTGCCTGCAGGAACACTTCCTGCTGAGGGTAGTGATAAAGCACAACCTACACACTCAATCCTGATAGTAACTCCACCAACATCACCCAGCCACCAAGCAGTCAGGAAGACCACTGCTGGGGCAGATTCCCCATCCAGTGAGGCTAATATCTTTCACGGTGACCTGTCCCAGAAACAGTTGGAAACAGTGCTACCAAAAACCTGAATGCCCTAATTAATGTCACTGACATGCTATACAGTGAACTGCCCATGCATCTCCCAGGGACATAGCATCCTCTTTTATGAAGTGAAAAGTGGAAAGCATTTAGCAGGTAGACCATATAATTTTTCTACTTCAGCTGTACTTCTCACGGAAACAAAAGGGTTTCTTATGTGCTTGCTGCCTCCAGCTGGGGTTCACACTGTGCTATAACATGGCTCCTTTGTAGAACTGCAGGTTGGAAACAACATGTTTTTCAGGCAAGCCCCCATCCTAGTTCATAGCTGTAACAGACACTGCAATTACATGAATGCTTCAGCTGAAATATAGCATTCCTTGGTGGATTACTTCATTCAGTTCCATGGAATGCATGTAGGCAGAAAATCCTTATTTTCTCGCTGAGTAGGTGTGCAACTTCTGCATCAGATGCCAACCTATCAAAACATGTTTAAGAGATTATCTGTGAGGGTGTAATGCCATGAGGCAACAAAAACAAGCACCGTGATCAGCAGGCTGGGCTAGGAGTGTGGCAGGTCCAATGAGCAAAACCTGGGCAGCCCAGTGAAAGTGTCCTTTGTACAGCATACAGTTCCCTGCAGAGTGAATTCAAAATTAGATATTACCAAATAATTTGGTTTTCCTCCTTAAAAGTGATTCATAAGCCAAGGGATCTTGGTTTTGGGACACAGTGGTGTGATGGGGTCAGGAGCCCTATGTGTCTGGCCCTGGACAGACTGCAGAAGGAGGTGTTTTGCCCAGGACACAAGGGCTACTGCAGTTGTTTGGGTTTTTTTTTCTGGGTACCAACTGCATGCTTTTCTTTGAAGGTATAGGGGAAAATGGCTTTGGCCACCATTCAGTGGTTCTCAAAATCCTGAAGTCCTTAATGCTGAAAAGATCAGTCGGGAAAAACATGACAGCTGACCTGCAAGTATGAAATGTAAAGCCTGGCTTTCACAGCTGATTCCTCAGCTGTTACTTAAAAGCCATGTTGTTTTGCAAGGCCCAAAACCTCATGCTTTCTGCTTACTGGATTAGAAACCAGAGGAAAAACACATTATTCAAGTTCCTACGTAAAACTGGATATTGCTAGCAACAAGCTCCCAATCCAGCACTATTAGCAAGCACATAATGGTGCTCAAACTGACCCCATTATTCTTTCCTTCGCATTAGGGTTCTCTGCTCCTGCTCAAGCAGCATATAAAATAGCAATCATCCCAGCACACCAAGAGGGCAGGAGGGCACAGCTCTGCAGCACAGTTACACGTGGAGCATCTTACCCAAGCATACCACATTGTGAGCCACAGACAGAGGATCTATCATGAAGCATTTCAAAGGTGACACAGAATCAATCTCTGTGACAGGAGGTGCTATCTCCTAACAGCATCCAACAGCGGCTCTGGTGAAATGCATTAGTTGCCCCATATACAGCAAAACTAAATGCTGTGATATATCTTGTAAGCTATCAGAGTCTTAAGCTTTAATGGTTCCCCAGGCTACAGACTCCACTGCTTCCTAAAGCAGCAGGGAGGAATGGAGCAGCCTTCCAGGCTGTGGGAGAAGAAGCCTTGAAGCCCAGCACTTCAGAGACTCTATGTATCTCCCCACCAGCAGATCCCAGTGAAGGCAGTCACCAACTCCACACAACATCAGATGCAAGGGTCTTCCCCTGTCCTGTGCCCAGGAGGCTGGGGACACTGCACAGCTGCTCGCCTCCCAGTGTCACCTCTCCAGGTCTCCAAAAACTTACCAGCTCCTGAAGTCAGGATGGAGGAACCTGGGGAAACCTGCTCTGGTTTTCTAGCCTAAAAATGGGCTGCTGTATATCACAGGTGGGATGCAGGGCTAGACAGATGCTGCTCTAACTTCTTCCAAGTCAGACGTGAAAAACCTGAGAAGCTCCATCGGGAGCAGTAACTGGAATTTCCTCAACGTCCAGCTATTTGAGAGGAGGCATTAGCACAAGGATGAGGCAGCCCAAAGCTGTGTCTGCCCCATACCTGGAAGTGTTCAACACCAGGCTGGACGTGGCTTTGAGCAACCTGGTCTAGCGAAAGTTCCCCCTGCCCATGGGAGGGGTTTGGAACTAGATGATCTTTAGGGTACCTTCCAACCAAAACCATTCTATGATTCTACTATAAGCCTTGAGGGACAGCATGTCATCTGAGCCCATCCCTCCACTGGTGGAGATGGAGGCTGGGAGCAAAGATGCAGGACCAGGAAAAGGCAGCACCTACTGCTTCAGAGACCTGCAAAGCCATGCTGGACCAGACAGCTCCTCTGAGTACACAGGTGGTCTGAGGCACTGGAGTATTGCTCTCATACTGCCGGGATGGAGATGCTATTGCAACCTGAATCATTGGGAAGAGAGCCAGAGAGGGGTACTGGGTCATGCTGGGGCTCCCACTGCCCTCTCCAGACTGAACCATTCAATCCCCCCTGTGCCACCACCCCCCAGCCCCACACATGTCCCATGGGGCCAATGCACACCACCACACACAGAGCACTTCATTACAAACCTCAGAGTGACAAGGAGTGTTAAGCAGATATAAAGGACATCAGTCATTTACCCATCTGGTAGAAAGCCTAGTTGCTGGCAGAAAATAGAGAGGATTGTTATGGCAAGATCCACCATATGGCACTATTATGTGGAGTTTTGCAAGTGCTTTCTTCTGGGCGTGCAAGCAAGATTTCAGCCTTTGAAGAAACACCGCATTGTTAGCCTGGATATGCAGGAGCCTCTTGAAAGAAGCTGTGGCAGATGGTACAGCTTTGTTCTCCTAGTTCGCAGGCAGCTTTTGCAGCCCCAGATATTTCTCTTTGCTGGCGCTGAGCAGCCCCACAATACAGTGATCCTCCTGATGTGTCCTATGGGAGAACTGATGGCTCCTGAAACTCAGTAAATCCAATGGATGTTGCCTGGCAGATATCACACCACTGCACGAGCCCCAGGAACCAAATACCTTCAGCCCCTGCCAAGAGGATGCACTGGTGTCGATGCAAGGAGAACTGCATGAAATGATAAAGCCTTGTCCTAGCCAAGGAAGCTACAAATCAGTAAATCTTGCTGAAACATCTCACTGTTGTTTGTGCCTCTCTGCCAGCACCTGCTCTCCCTGGGTGGCTGAGCCTGGCCGGAGCCCCAGCAGGACAGCGCACAAAGAAAAGCCTTTCAGATGGGGCCGGTGCCTGCTTGAGCGACATCTCAACAATACCCTGGTGAAAACTCATTCAGCCCAGCTGGGGGAAAGGAACGGAAAGGGAAAAGGCTCCTCTGGGAGGAAGTAGTGATCAGTCACTGACCACAGTAACAACATCTGCATCTGTCCTGAGTCAGGGAAAAGCCCCTGCCTGCTGCATACTCTGGCTGGGACAGGGCACATGAATCAGGAATTTCTTCCAGGCTGCTGTTTATGCCCAGGCAAAAAAATAAACCATCCCCTATTTCCCTGTTGTTTCTTCTGAGAAACACACAGCCACAGAATAAAACCCTAATTATTTACCTACTCTATTTAACTATTCTAGTCAAAATCCAAAGTGACCATTTAACATGCAGCAGCCCATAAAATAGACACTGGGAGAGCAGATTGAGCCTACAGCTGACCTTGCACTCACAGCTGCTACACATCCCTCTGCCGCTGGCATGAGACAATCACCAGTTTGTCACGCTACGGATGTTTCCTGACTCAAACAAGCACACTTAAAAATACCCAATACCCAGAGAATATTTTGCAGGGTGGCTCCAAAAAGAAAGTTTTGCCCTTTGATGCATGCAGCAGGCTGTGATCTGCAGAGCAGGGACCTTGCTGGATTGTTGGTCTCCGCGGGAGGACTGTCCACCCTGGTGACCAAACCCACTGTTGCAACATCCCCAAAGACACCACTCATCTCAGGCCTGAATCTTCCACCCTGCCACTCAAAGTTCCTAATGGGAACAAATGGGTTAGAAAAACCACTACTAAGCTGCAAGAGAAGAGCTAGAAAAGCCTCCAGGCCCTATGACATTCCTCAACCCAGCAGACAGACACAACCAAGGATTTTGGAGGAAGCCTTGGTCTCACAGAGCGGGAACAACCCATTCCTCTCCAAACAGTTGAGCGTGACAGGCCAGGTGGCACCAAGCTCCCACAGGCGTAAAAATGAGCCTAGCACCTCCAAGTGCCTTCTCTGTCTCTCTTCCAAGCCTTACACAGTGGGTTTATACAAAAACAGTGGGATGCTTTCCAAGTCATTTAACTAATGCTGAAATTTAATACCTGACACCAACAGGTTACTGGGAGCAAGAAGGAGCTGTTGTAATGGAAGGGGGGGGTGGGTTTGCAACTTCATTTCCCTGAATGGGAATCTGCCTTCTTGTACCCACAGGGCAGAGCTTGGCTTCCTCCCGCCTCCCCTCCTCCCACTCAGCACTGGCTCAGGTTGAGATCTGATGGGATTTTGGGGAGCCTGGGGGGGTTACAGCTGCTTGCACAGCAGCACAGTGAGTACCTGCTGTCCCCCTCCCTGTATAACATCAGTCTCCAGGGAGACAGCATGGCTCCTGCTGCCAACATGCCCTGGTGCAGCAGCTGCCTCTGAGTCTTATTCTCACCCTGGCTGGGCAAAATCCCCTTGAAATCTTGGCAGCACGATGGAGCATGCCCTGGACCTGATGGGTCCCAGGCTCTGCTGTGCTCCTGCCCTGCTATGCACACAGTGGTTCCCTGCAGCACAGCCTCTGCAAAAAGCATCTGATTGAATTTTGGGGAGATGCTTTGAAAGTACTGGGTTGAAATGAGGTGCCGTAGGCTTGGTGGGGCTGTAGCATGTGAGCCTCCACAGATGCCTCTTTCAGCCTGGCTAGCGACACCAAGCTGCAGCACAACATGACCTTATGCTGTATTTGGCTAGGGCATGTGGAGAGTTTTCCACGGGAAACAATTTCCCCAGGAAATCTGATTTGGCCAAGTTATCAGTGGAGAAAAATGCGGAACAGAAGCAGTCACTCCACCTGAATAAACCAAACCTGGCTAGTGGTGTTTTGCAGGACTGCTGTGAGAAGAGTCCTGCTGCAAGGACATCTACTCCACATTATGCTGCACAAGGCGTTTCAGTCTGCCAGATGTCTCACCCACCCATGGAGAAGGATGTCTGGACAAAACTGGCTCTCAAACAACCTGGAGCTCTCCTGTTCCAAGTGGCCTGACTCACCAAACCCATGCTGCCTGGCATCTAATGGGACATGCTATATATAACATGAGGTGTGACCAACCAGCACTGCAACTTGCAGCTCCCCTTACATATCAAAGCTCCATAGAAAAATCTCATTTCACTGCTGAATCAGCTCAAACTGGAGCACTATGGGTCCATCCAACAAACCACATCAAAACGTTTTTTTACCTACAGGAAATAAAAGCACTTTTTTGGCTTTTCTCTTTTTAATCCAGGTTTTTCAGAGTTTTGGTATTGAGGGATAAAGAAGCAACATCCTGACTCTCCAAATCTTGTTTTAGCTCACACCTAAGGATTTCTGTGAAGCAGAATGCCTAGCAAAGTGAAATTACTTTGTCCCTACAGGGAACAACCTGCTTTACTGGCTTGGACACCTCTGCATCACCCCAGAGGTACACAAAGCCAGACCAGCCTCCAGCCATTGCTGTAAGAGATCAAGGCTTTCTAATGAGAAAAAGAAACCACTCCAAACTGGCAGGACTTCAGGGATGACTAGAGCTCAAGGTTCAGTGCAGAATCACTCCCATCCTCAGCCCCTGATGCTCCCTTCACACCAAAGCTTACTTAAAAGCTCAAAACCAAGCCTGAGGAAAATTAGAAAGAAGGGAGGAAACTAGAAAGAAAGGAGTTAAAAACGGGGAGGATGCGATAAAATAAAAAGCAACCTACTTACCACCAGCTCGGTGAACATGACATCCAGCTCCTCCACTGGTGGCATGGGCAGTGCAGGCTCCATAGTCTGCAGGGCGAAGCTGCTGTCATTGCGCAGCCGGTATGTGATCTCCGGGTGGTCGCTGCTGCGAAAGCAGCAGAAGATGAAGGAGATCCCCCGACTGCTCCTCTTCCTTGGGGCCATGGCCAAAATCCTCTGCGTCCCTCCCTCCTGGGCACTAGATCCTGAGGGAAAAAGAAGACAGGAGGCTTGAGCAGCCATCCCGCAGCGCTGCGCTCCCATCCTACGGAGGGGAGGAGGAATCAAAGCCACCCACATGCTTGGCGTGGATAGGAAGAGCGGAGACACTTTTACATGCCAGCTATTTCTCCTCAGATTTGACTTTACAGTTCTGGCAACCTTGATGACCATGTAGATTAAAAAAAATGCATTGGCTTTGCCTTGTGCCAAAGCCGCAGCAGCAGGGGAACATGCTGCCATCCCCATGGGGAGAGGGGTCCTGGTCCCCATCACCGCTGCATGTCCCAGCAAGTACTTGCTGACATCCCTGTGCTGTGGCAGCCAAGCCAGCCCTCATCTTAAATCTGGCCGGGGTAGAGCAAATCTGGGAGGCTGCAGACAGGAACAGCTGGATGTGCTTGGGGCCACCAGGTGCATGGTCCCCGGCACGGGTGACTCGGTGCTTGAAAATCTCATATGGTTTAGAATACCCGAGTCACAAACGGCAGCAGAGCTGAGAAAACTTCCTATATTCTCCCCCTAGCTCTTAAATGTGCCCCTAAACATGCACCAACAACTGCCATGGACAGCTCCTTTTTCCTGGAAAGTTTTAGTTGGCTTTAATTAGATAAATCCTCCTTGGAATTCCAGTAAATATTTACAGGATGCAATTTCAACTGATAAAAATCGCACAGTGCCAGTAGCTCAGACTTTCCTACGCAGTGCTCACATCAGGCACCACTCGCACCAGGGGTCACTTAGGTTTTGCTGATTTCTGAAACTCAAGTTGGGAGCAAAGCCCAGGGCAGGAGATGCATCTAACCCAACCAGTAATGGCAAAGACCAGGCAAATACTGCCCCAAAACTGGGAAAGTCAAATCAACGACACAAGAAGAGGGTCACCTTTGAGGTGACAGAGAAACACCCTAATGAGAAAATCAACCAGCAAAAAAAAAAAACCAAACCCAAAAGTCTAAATATTTGTCTTATAAAGCCACACACACACACACACATTTTATCTCTGTGAAACAAGATGCTGAGATGTTCAGAGACAGGACAAACAGTCATGTTTAATGCAGAAAGTTGAAATATGGATGACTCAGATTTATTAACAAAGCTAAGAAGAGACCTAGGAAAAAGGTCAGCATTTGGACAGAAGTGTCTGATCTCCCTGGAGCCAGCCACTACCCTCCAACTAAGGATTTATACACCCAAACAGCCAGCTGCTGTGGCCCGTGGGGACCCAGCATTGGAGGCAGGCAGACCCAGGGTTGGACCCTGCACCACCATTTGCATGCATGACAAATGCTGTCCTCCCAAAACAGGGACCTTGCTGAAAACTTTGCCTCTACCCACATTACTTTATCAGATGATCTGACTCTTGAAATTATCTTTGATGGCAGGTTTTTAGCCCATGGTGTAATCTGCTGAACCATGAATGAATGGAAACAGCTACTAGGTCTTCATGCAGGATAATCCCAGGCTGTGCAACTCTACGCTCAGTCTGGAGGGTCCCCCCTTCCTGAACAGCCCTAAATCTGATTTCACATTTAGATCTCGGAAGCAGAAAAATGCAGCTGCTGGAGGAATTTCAGCTGCCATGGAAGCTCTCTCATCACAGCTCCCAGCAGCCAGCACCGCAGCAAATCCATTAACAGCCCTGCTGGCATCCCTTCAGTGTTAGGAGGATTTAGGGACCTGCTGGAGATTTTCTTTCCTAAAGGATAGAGGGAAAACAAAAATCTAAAGGTACACAGACCTCTGCTCCCCCTGACATGGAGGAAAACATTGCAGGTTTGGGTTTTAAAGAGCCATGAGGAGCAGGACACGGAGCTGCTGGTGGCTGCAAGGCTCTTTGTGTCTAATGCGGGAGCTTTGTCCTGATCTGCACATCCTCAGCTGTGCACAGTTCGGTTGCTTGGTCATTCCCAGCCTATGCATACAGCCATGCCATGCACAGAGCAGGGCCTTATCCCCTTCCTGCAGCTGGTCTGGAGCAAATATACCCATTCTCCTCGTTTATGTGGCATTTCCCATCCCCTTTTCAACTTCACAACCTGCTGCTGCATACCAGCTCTTGACATGGGCTTGCAAAAGCGTAGGGAAAGCTATTCTCAGAACACCTGCTATTCAGAGGTACATACTCCTGGCAACGCTTTACAATGAGTGTGAATGACAGACTAAAAGGCAAGATTTTGGTTTAGATTTTAAAGCAGACAGTCATGTAGCAACCAAGACATTTTTTGAGCTGCTTGCAGCTCTGGAGCTAATGAGGCTCCTCATTTTCATCTATAAACAATCAAGAAAAAGAAAACAAAACAAAACAAACTACCCTCTAGTGAAGGCTGAGTGGGCTGTAGGTTATCTGCAACCAACTAAAAAAGGTCAGAGAGAGCGTCAGCTACCAGACAGATAGTATTAAATCTTCAGAAAGCTGACGAACGTTCATTGACATGATGGATCAAAATCAACCCATGGCTCCTTGGCAGGTCGTCAGGAGCCACAGACAGTGCAGATCGCATCATCAGAACAAAGTCAGCCCTCTCCTCTCCCTCAAATCCTACAGAAGTTGGCTATTCAAGGAGAAGAAACAGCCCCTAGCAACCTGGAGGCTTGCACTAAGGAGAGCAGAAGGGACCAGCTCCACACAGCATCATATGCTAAGTGTCCTGCTCCCACCTCCCATTTATACCTTTGAGTGCTAATTAGATCAATAAATTTACGCCAGATTGTGATCTAATGGTACCTTCTGGCCTTTAGTATTGAGCGAGCCAGAATAAATTATGTTTAATTGCCCCTGTATGTACAGAGCCAGGGAAGATAGTACAGGAATGGTCATTGAGGGAACTTCCAGCCAAACCCCAGATCTCAAGGCAGGACTGATGGGCCTGAATCGTTCCCAAACAACTTTGTTTTCACAGAAACAAGGGTGGAAATGTGTGACAGATTCAGCCTGGAAGCCCTAGAAGAGAGAAGAGGATGAGCATTCCACCCGGACTGACTGCGGTTGCCACACAGGACAGAGGCCACGGGCTCCAGCTCAGTGATGCTTGAGAGACAAGTCTTGTTGTTTTCCCCAGCCTTAAAAAAAAAAAAGCATCCAGCCTACATTGCCCTGAGCAGTGCTTACATGAAATCAGTCATTAGGAGAAAATTGGACCCCAGTGTCGCTTCTGCCTTTGCTTTAAGGAAAGGAGAGCAGCAATTACCGCTTGCATATTCAACAGCCTCCTCCACAAACTAAATTAGACCACATGGAGCAACATGCTGCCAAAGCCTGTCTGTGACCAATGCCCCAACAAGCTGGTTTAAAGCCAGTACCAGTATTGCAGCATTGCGGTCTGCAGCCCAAAAATATGCAGCAAGGGTGCAACCACATGCAAAGGAGTGTGCACGCTCCCCTTCACACCTGCCTCCAAATCCACCCAGAAGCTAGGAGCTAAATCCTCAAATATGAATATTAGCATGTGATTTTTCTGGCTCTTCTCTCATCCCCTCTCAAAACAAGGATGCAAAATCCTGAGTGAGCTCTTTCTCAACGAGGAGCTTTATTTCAGTGCATTGCACAAGGAAAGAATATTTCTGTGCAAGTGCAGTAATGCTCACTGACATCCCTGCCAAGCCCTGACCAATTTAAGCATCTTGGACCAAGCTTTGCTTTCCCCACCCTGCAGTGTTTTGGTACAGCCTGGGATGCTCTTGGTGGATGGAAATTTTCTGACTCTCTTCCATCGCTGCAAAGTAACCTCTTCAGCTGCTGGTG
The DNA here is from genome assembly GCA_032466535.1 of Forpus xanthops. Lineage (NCBI taxonomy): Eukaryota > Metazoa > Chordata > Aves > Psittaciformes > Psittacidae > Forpus > Forpus xanthops. Next base: position 24,661 of record JASSUY010008517.1, read on the forward strand.
CCTGGGAGGCGAGTGGCCTCAGCAGGCAGTTTTGGAACACATCATCACCCCCACCAAGTGCTAGAGTCAGGGGGCCTGGACCACTTTCTACAGCACATAGAAGCAGAAATTGGACATCCCGCACATGCACACTACGCTTGTTCTGTCCCACCAGGAAGCAATGGTGCAACCTCCCTCATTGCTTCTCTCCACATATATAACATCCCACTCAGGATGCAATGCTGGGGTGCATGTCAAACCCATTAACTACCTTGCATTTCTTTTCTAAACAAACAATTCTAGGTTATTTTCATCCTACTGTAAGTCACTTTCAGACCTCCACAACAATAAAAAAATAGACACTCCCGCAGCATTTTTCAGACCAAATGCACATTTGAGGCATTCCCTCAAACACGCCCAGGGAAAGCATGTTTTGATTTTTCACCTTATGGACCCAAGACAGCTGGCAACCTCCTTAACTCTGCTCACTAACCTGACCTCTTCTCAGGTTTGGTCCTGACCATGAGCCCTCTGAAATGCATGGACAGTGCTCTGCCCGCAGGCAGCAGCATTTGGGCTCACCCCTCTCAAGAGCAACAGGTGCTGCTCTGCTTCATTTCGCACCAAAGCTGGTGCAAAGAAACATGTTTTAATGTTGGGGAGCCAAGCATTATCTATTTTGAAAAATACAAGCTTTGAAATTGAGCCTTTGTGTGGATGAAAAGCTCAAAAATAGGATTCCTTTTCCTCCAATAAAGAAGTATGGTGGACCTGAGCCCATCATCAGCACCTCCAGCATGGCTCCCACGCTGAGCATGGTGCCAGCATTCCCAGCACGGGTGTCCCTGTTTAAAGCAACCAGGATGACTTTTTGGCTGCAACCTTCCATGCCAATTTCCAAAAGTGCCTTATCCAGCATAAAGCTGTTTGCAGGCACAGGCTACACAGGAGGGGAATCTTTTGTGTTTAGTGGATATCTGTGCATACTGACGGGAGGAGGAAAAAGCCCAAAACATTCTGCTAAAAGGCACGTGACAATTGCTTTTTCCTCCTCCATCCACCTGTGACAAGCAGCGAGGAAAGGGGATGGTACAGGAAAGCCAGCTGCTAGGAGGAGCCTGACTCACCACTAAATCACAAAAGTCGTAATTCTCAGTGTAAGCAAATCTCAGAGACTTGGGTTTCACATATTTATAAATACCCCTGCCAAATCCTGAATTACACCCGATCCTCCTTCCACTTCCCAGAAGTCCTGTTATACTCCTTGAAACCAACAAAGATCATCTTGCATCTGCAAACCTTGCCTGGGCTGCCTGGCACCTGAAGGCCACCAGCACATCACCCCTGATGCTGGCAGGAGCTGGCTGAAGTCACAGGCTCACAGCTTGCTCCCTGAAAACCCCATCTGTCACCGTTGTGAAAAACTCAACACTCACCTAAAACGTTTCATCTCCTCTTTGTATTCTACCTTTTATTGTGGCACCTGTCTCAACCTCAAGCATACATCTGGGTCTGCTGCCTCACAAGAAAACATTTTGCTCTGCTCAAGGGCAGACAAGCTTCAGGGGCTTGATGGTGAAATTCAGGGTGCAGCAAGAAAAATCAAACCAGTTTATTCTTAGAACCAGCAAACACTTATATGTTCACCAGTGAGGAAAAAAAAAGTAGTTTCATGAATTTGTAACACACTAAGAAAAGTCCTCCTTTTGGCATAAATCTACTGCAATCAGCTGAAGTGCCAGAAGATACATTTTTGTTCATGTCTGCATTGGGCTCCCATCTGGAGGTGTTGATGATGCTACTCAGGGAAGAGAGCAGTGTGGTGAAGGTTGGGGCAAGAATATCAATAACCCAGCTTGCAAGTGGTTTCTCCAGGGCACAAGTGAGCTCCCCAACAAGGGAAGCACACACAGTGTTGACTCTGCAATCCAGTTTTCAAGGGGAAGAGCGTGCTGCACAGCAGGACAAGACGGGATCTGTCTTAACTCTCTCCAACTGAAATAGATCCTTGGAGCAGTGCTGCTTAGCTTGGCAAGCCAGCTGAAGTCCAGCAGGGGAGGGCTGCTGGTGTGCTGCAGGACCACGTCTGCCCCAGGGCATGGAAATAAGCCCAGGTATACAAAGCTGAAGGTTTGCAGTATACATCCTCCCCACTGGGAGCTGCTCTGGGGATTCCCACACAGCCCTTTACCCCCATGTGGTTGCACACGCCAGCACAGCTCAGTGCACAGATGAATCAAACCACAGAAGACACTGCTGGAGGATTAAAAAGCAAACCTTGCTGGAAGTCTCCCAGTTAGTTAGACAGTAACACAGAAGAAGGTCACAAGTTCTCCACTAAAAGGGTAAACTTAATCGGTGATGAGCTGAGCACAGGCATCAGATCTTCTAAACGACTACAGACAGCTTCTTACAGGAGCTCCAGCAGATCAGCTCGGGCAAATGCCATTTATTTCGGGAACAAGGACAAGTGTGGAACCACAGAAAAGACCCAGTTTGAGAACTTATATAAATATATACATGTATTTCTTAATACTCACTAGGGTGCTAAACGACCCAATTCTACAAACACACACGTGCCTTTTTCCAGCAGCCAAGTGGATTTGTGGTCCTTCTTTTGCAGAAGCAAAACAAAAAGTGGGGTGGTGTGGCATTGGGAGGAAGAAAGTTTTCAAGTCACACATTGCTCCCCTAAATGCTCTGAATAATTCATACCCGGAAACCCTGGCACAACACTTGCCAGAGATGTGTTAAGCCAGAAAGACATCCCAGGAAGGCAGAGGGAGGCAGAGGCGGCTGGATGCTCTCCAGGAAGGATGCTGGAGCATCCCCCTGCCCTAGTCAGGCTTCAGAAGGCAGGCCAGAAAAACCCAACAGAAAGGAGAGGTGGTGCAGGGAGCATCCCACTCTTGTTTTGGGGAGCCAGCTGCTGGTGCTGCATTGTGGCGGGGCTCAAAGAGGCAGAGATGGCCCTTTCAGAGCTGAGGTCAAGCACAGGGAGGGATTAGCACCAACACAGGGCTCTCTTGAAAACCTGCAGCCTTGCAGAGAAGGCCCTCACAAAAGCTGTCCTTTGCTGTTTGAACCTGGTCTCTCAGGGGGCCTTTGCAGTTGCCCATGCTGGGTGATGCCAAGCCTTGGACAGGCAGTCCTCAAGGCTGAAAAAGGTCGAGAGAGATGTAAGACCCCCTGGGCAGCTCAGGGGACTCCTACAGCCTCACTGAGCATCACAAGGCAAGCATTCTCCTCTATCCCAGCTCCATTCTCATCACCCAGCACAAGCACGGGACAACACCCAGACCCACTCCATTTCCAGTGCTTGTTTTGGCCCCAGCAGGAGAAAAATGTGCACACAAGGCAAGAAATACCTCCAGGAGGCTGCTAGTACTGAGCTGTGAAGCTCACCATATCACATCTTACATATAATTAGGCAGAAAAAAGAGCTTCAGTGATCAGAAACCTCCCAAGATGCCAGACAGTGGGACCACCTCCCAGCCCGTCCACTGGAAGGAGGTCTCCCCTCTCAGTATTACCCTTTCCGTCGGAAATTATGTGGATTTAAGTTGCTACATTTCCAAAATCACTCCCAGCTCCAGAGATAACACCCAGCTCCCAGTACTCCCCTTGACAATGCAAATTTTGTCAACAAAAGCTCAACAACCTGGCAAGCAGGGAGACAGGAGCAGTATTCCCCACTGGAAGAGGATATTTGTTTGCCAATTAGCCTTTTCCTGGAGAACAATAGCTCAATAAAACCCTTCTTTTATTTTAATTCCCCCATTTTTCCTCCCATCCCCTCCCCCCAGCCTCAAGCCCTGCTCCTCCAATGAATATTTGGGCTGTGACTTTATCATATGCAAAGCCTCATTGCTGAGCTTTTCCATTTCACTGCTCCCTATTTCAGCAGTAATCCCCAGGGTGAGACACTCTTCCAGTGTAAAACCAAGGGGGAAGGCAGGCAGGTGTTTCTTCTCGTAAAACCTCTCAATTTGGCTTCACAAACTGGAGTTTCCAAGTTGCTCAGCAGCAGACACTTCAGTCCATCAGCACAGCCATGTCTGCCAAGGGGCCACCATCACAGCAAGGCTGTGTCCCAATGGGCTAGTTTTGGGTGTGTTTGGAGATTTTTAGGATTATCCATGCCTAAGGTGAGGCTACTGGAACCACTGATGTTCATGCAGCTTGTGGTCTGTTGCAAGCTGTGTTTTTTCTCTTTCAAAACAGAAACTGACTGGAGGCTGCTGTAAATACGAGTCATTCCTAACAGGGACCCTGACAGGTAGATGTCATTAAACTTCAGGATATCATTAAATTTGTAGTCCACAACTGTCCAAAGCAAACAAAACGTATTTGTCAAATCTCTCAGCTGGCCTACCCATCTGTAATGCTGATTCCCTGTAAAGACTTTTATATCCTGATATTAATCCAAAGTGATTTCTCCCTCTAAAGTACAAACCTGGAGTTGAGAACTCCTTGATAAATATGTCTTATGGCGGAAATGGCCTGCTGGCCACTTTCCTTACAGTACACTACCAATACTTCCCCATGCTTCAGCAGATGAACACTGAAAAACAATACATATGAGCTCGCAACAGACACAGCATGATCCCAATAGCTCCAACATGATGCCTGCTCCAACCCAATCTGGGAAAAAGCAGCAATGTTTATCACATTACACTAAAAGACTGTTTGCATTTAAACATGAGAAAGAAAAGAGGTGAGCACAGCATGTGAGATTAATTGGAAGATATGCTTATATTTCAGCTATGTATTATACATGTATTGTACATATTATACATATATTGCTTACACTATTGCTAGGTACAAGCACAATGCAGCTTTCGGCAGAAAGCCTGCCTTGACGGAGCTGCACCACCCTGTGCCACAGAGGAAGGAGACTCAGGTCTTCCAGGAGAGCTGCTCAAACCCACCACCTGCAATTCAGAGGATCCAGCTTAACTGAGCTGAATTTTAATTGCCTAACTATCCTGCCTCCCACTGAGGGCAGGGAGCAAGGAAGAGCTAACTCTGGAGTCAGCCAACCCATCGCTGCTAGGATGGACCAAAGTTAGGTACCAAGGGGATGCATTTAAAAATCGATAGAGGCTATTTTAATGCTTAATCCACGAAAGTATCAACATCAGCAGCATCAATACAAACCAAATTTAAACACACTGAGTACATGCACAGGGGGGTTATTTTTTCTTCTGTGCAACGATTTAACCAAATCTGTTTTCCCCAGACACTCTGAAGTCTAAATAGATCGTATGCAACATCCCTAATGCTTCAGGCATCCTGCCTGCCTTCATCTCTGTATGCCACTTAAAAAAATCAGTCTCTCCATTTCCCCCTCAGCAAGTGAGGAAACTGCCTCTTGAAGGTTCAACATGGCAGTGACAGTGGTCACCTCCTGATCAGGGCTACATACACAAGTGGATTTCTCTTTGCAGGTTTTCATACTGCACCTGCTGCAAATTACAATATAAGCTTCCCATCCCTGCAGATATTTATATAATGATCTCCCTTTTCGTGAAAAAAACAACAAAACCGAAACAAACAAAAAAAAACCCAAAATACTTGCAACTGCAAAGTACTTGAAAAAATGACCCAAGGGGATCCTGAGCAGCTCAGACACCCTGAAAGTATTTAACTGTGCTTGAATTTTCCAATTTAATTCCATCTACTGCAGGAGGGCAGGCTGCGTGTTCACGTATTTGGGACTACTCACACTCTACATGCACCCACAAGCACTGATGTACCTCCCTAGCAGCAACCATAAGTGCAAAACAGGCTCAGAAAGCCACAATGTACCTGTTGCTCCTGGGGTACAGCACTGCGCTTTTCAGTTGTCAGTTTGCAGCTCCCTTCTGCACACCCACTGCTACCTCTGCAGACATGTTCAACACCATCATTTCTATCAGCTTCCTGAGCCCTTAAACCAGTCCTCTGTTCCTGGCCCTTTCCATGTTGTGCTGGTTTTGACTGTGGTAGAGTTAATTTTCTTCATAGTAGTTAGTATGGGTCTCTGGTTTAGATCTGTGCTGGAAACAGTGTTGATAACGCAGGGATGGTTCCATTATTGCTGAATCAGCCTTGCAGAGGTCTTTACACCTGCCACCTGGGCAAGGCTTCACCATACTGCTGGTGATCAGCGCTTTCCTGACATTCCTTCAAAGCTCAGCTCCCTTCCTGGCTTCAGGGTAAAGTATTTGACTGACATCAGGTCTGCCCAGCTCTCCATTGAGAAAGTGCTTCCCAACATGCAAACCCATACCCCTATCCCTTTAGCAGTGTTGAAGCTGAAACACTTCCACCAGCACAAGTGCCAATAGGAGCCACTCACAGCTGCATCTTTCCATTAACAAGCTCCCAGATCTTTCAACACAGCCCAGACAATGCCACTGGTAATGATGTGGGGCCCAGCAGGTCTAACCTAGCTTGAAACCCAGCGAGCTGAGTGCTAATTCCTTGATTCATGCTTCCTCATGTCCACGCTACAACTCTCAAGCTGGCCAAGCAGTCTTCAAGCAGAACAAGCCATATTCACTAGGTTCCTGAAATGGCTAACAGAGCCCTTAAAACAGAAAAGCAAAGCCACTCAGGGGCTGCAACAACTTAAGAGCATCGCTGCTGTGCCACCCAAAGGGACCATTGCTCTGCATTTTGCTGTGAGATGGAGGTCACCACAAGAACAGGCTGGGTAAGGCTGTTTTCTGCTTAGCTTTTAGCACAAGCACTTCCATCTCAATCCTCTCTACAATGGAACAAGAACATCCTGAACCTCCACCATCCAGAACCCCTCCCTGCAATGGGGGCCTGCAGGTTTGCTGCCTAGCCACTATCCTAAACCTTGAAAAATGTTTCCTCTGTGTCTAACCACAGTAGCCAATTGCTTCATATCAACACGGCAGTTTGAATGCCCTAAACACATGCTAATGAAACATCTTGAAAGAGAAAGTGACCCTGAGGTCATACACAATCTCATGGCTGTCCACAGGGGAAGGAAATTAAATGGTTTTTGCATAGCAGATCTTCACAACATTTTCCAGCACAAGGCATGCACCATTGCAGCAGAAGCTTGAAGAATTGGATTTAGGTACCTGAAAACTCCAGCTTCACTCCACTACCATCAAAGATGCCACAGGAAAAGACACTGAAATATCTTCCTCCATGGACAAAAACCTTTCAAAACCCCATTAATGGAGGTTTTTAGAGTCTGACAAGAGCTACCCATCCCCACCAACTGTGACACAAGCTGAGAGAGTAGGAGAAAGGGAGAAAAAGCATGCTCCAGGGAATCATAGGCATTTTTTGCCCAGTTGAGTGCCTTGTGGGGTGAGCAACCCATGCATCAACAGGAGCACTTGAAGCATGCCAGCGCTCTATAAATTCACTTTCAGTAGATTTACCAACACGTCATATGGAAAAGGAATGTGTGCTATGCAAATCCAGCCCCAGACTGCTCCCTGCCTAATCTAGCTTTAGATTCAAGTGCTTATTACCATGGCGTCTAATCGGGTAATGCGTAATAGACAGGTTTAGTCTGGGCTCCCAGTAATTCAGCTGTGCTCTAACAGGGAAAGGGAAGGGAGAAAAAGCCCCAAACAACCCAACACAGCAAGAATTCAAGCTCTGCTGGAAAGCAGAGAACAAAAACCAGGCATGGAAAAAAGTATTGACACCTACCAGTAAAAGCCAGGCAGATATGCAAACATTTGGCAGCTCACCAAGAACACAGTGAATGTTAAGTACTGTCTGCACCCTGTCATATCTCTGCAGAGAAGTAGGTGGCTGCCTTTGAGGGCCTCCTCCTTCCCGCTTGTGAGACATAAGGTGATGCAAGGATACACACTCATGCAGGACCCATCCACCAGCAGCTAGTTCCCAGAAGCACTGAGCACAGCTTGTCACAACATAACCTCCAGACTACCTTGTGGATGCTCTGAACACCCATGCCAGGGCCTCCACAGCCTGCAACATATGCCAACCAGGGTCTGCTTGCTGATGAGAAAGAGATTCCCCTACCGTACCAGAGTCTGCAGCAGGACACAGAGACCATGGCAATGTTGTTCCTGGAGGCCACCACTTCCCTGTTTGCTGGTACCAGCCACACAGCAGGGCTCACATCATGGCCGAGGTCATCTCTGCCCTTACCTGCACCAGGCAAGGTGATTCGTTTCACTTCTGTTTGTCAAATACAGTTGGTCCGTCCAAGCCATACATCATGCCTGATACCTCCAGACCATAACCCAGATGCCACATTCTTACTTCCACCATGCAATTCAGCCACTGCGCACTAGAAATAATCCAGGGGGCAGGGATCCACAACTCAACTTTGACAGGTTGTCTTCTCCATCTGCTGCTTTGACACCATCACCCAGCTCCCACCTTCAGAATGTCGAATCCCACCAGCCTCCCCTGCTGCATACTATTTGTCCACAATGCCAAATGTTATGCAGACTTGCAACCAGCTCCAGCAAGGGTCAAGATATGCAAATGGTCCTACCAGCCTCTGAAGACCCTACAAGACTGCGTTGACACTACTGCACCACAGAAACTACACTTGGTGGCATAAGCAGTGCTGGGAATACCACATTAACAAAGAAGATATTTTCCTCTGTGAACTTAAGTAATATAAGCCACATTTATATTACAGCTGCAGGATGAACTTACATTTATTAGACATCAGAGAATTCACATAGGCAAACATTCCTCCCCCCCAAACACCTAAATGTCTGTGCAAAGTCCTGCAGCTTGGGCTCTCTGGTGTCTTGTAATGGGGTAAATCCAACTAAAGCACTCTTCATAGCTTGGATGTTCATAACATTTGTGTGTATTCCCTGGTGTCTAGTACAAACTGAGTTTTCATTGCATCTTTTCCCTTAATAAAATACCTTCACAACACATTTCTAACACGATGCCTGCTTTGGCAAAACTTGCAGCAGCTTCATATATTTGATATGAAAATAAACCTGGAAGAGACAACAAAACCAGCCCATGGACTTGATGAATTGTCAGTGACAGGGGATGAGGAGTAGATGGACAGACCAACTTTATTGCTCCCTTTCATTACAAAGCTAATCTAAAATCACAAGTTAACTTGCAGTGATGCATATTATTACTGAGGAAACTAAGGTGGCTGATATTCTGCCTTTCAGGCACATATGCTTTATGTTTCATCATTTACTGAGTGAATATGCAAATGCTCTGAAAGAAGGAAAACAAACCCAAAGAAACCAGAGGTTGCAGCTCCCAGTGTTTTTATAAGCCTGTTCAATGACCAGGCCAGATTTACCAGCACCTACGTTGCCCCCTAAGTGTGTAGGTGGCTGGCTGTCTCTCCCTTGGCTCTGCACCTTACCAGCTCACAGCAGTGCCTGGAGCTGCTCTGGGGAACATTTTTTCTGGCTCCTGTAGCCAAAACAACAGCAGGGGTGATTAAACAAGATGTGAAGGCTCCCTTTCCTACACAGCCCAGCCCACGGCACAGAGGGAAGAAACTCCCCTCCCAAGGATATGGATGGAGATGCTGCTGGAGGAATCCTTCCCAGCACCAAGGAGCAACGCAATAGTATTTACCTGGCCACTGGGACCAAATACCCCAGCAAAGTCATACTCATTTGTGAGCCAAAAAAGAAATTTACATTCCCACAATGACAGCCTCCAGCACTCCTGGAGTTCTGTCTACAACAGTCACCAGAACAGGGTCATTTCAAGTGATGATTATAAAGAGGTCCTTCATCCTACCATGGCACAAGAACTCACGGATAGCTCACACACCCATATTTCCAAGGGAAAAGAATATTTCAAAGCCATATGAGCTGCATTTCTGGAGCTGTGGAAAACACACATGCAAAAAGCATGGTCTGCTTATGATAACCCAGGATAGCAACCCACTTGAGATGTAAAAATAATTTAATGAATAAGTATATTTAGATTTATAACCCCACAGCAGTTTTATTTATAGGGGTGCCAATCACTTTTACACAGATATAAAATTGGCTGGCAGAGTGCCTTAGACTATATAGAGAAACCCATCTGTAACAAATCTAAGCCGTGATATCTCTGCATACATTTGGCCAAACAATAATGCTAATGCCAGCCATCCTTGCTTTAAATGTACAGATGGGTGGGGGAGGGGGCCTGCTGCATGGCCAAAGTGGATGAATTTTGCTATCACCTACTATTAATTGGTTGGGGAAGGGGCCAGATGAAGGAAAACCAGTCAACGTCTGGGCTGTCTGGATGCTAGCACCAACACAATGCTAGCTTGAGAGCAAGCCAGTATCCAGTTGGCTACAGGTGAATCCCTTTCGAAACCCTTCATCATTGGAATCAGGAGCTATAGAGCATAGGATAAAGACCCACTGGAGCTCTGCAGTGCCTTTAAAAGGTGAGGGGATTAACCTAGGGCTCTTGTGTATAGCTTTTTTTCCATGTATTGCTCAAGACAAAGCTGGGACAGAAGAAGATGAAGGAAAAATCAACTGGAAGTCATCGCTCTCAACCTCAGAGTGGAAAAGGATTTCTAGTGAGACTTGTCCTCAACCACCATGGCCCAGGATCTTGCAGCTTTATCTTAACCTGCAGATGTCAAGGGGAGAGGTTGCTGCTGATTTCCACAGGGCTAGATTTGCAGCACTCCAAACTATCCCATGCTGTTGCAGTGGGTCTGGGGGCTTTCTGTTTTGCTACCCCCACAACTCAGTCACAGAGACCACCTGGAGAACTGAAAATTCTTGTCTAATTCACAAGCAACAAACTGCTCTTCATCCCAGTTGGGCTTCTTGGGTCTTGTCTCCAAAATGGGGTAAAACAAGGATGGCTCAACATCAAATACAGACTATGAGTAAATGCATCTCATCCATGTAAACTGCAGTATTTTGGCAAATGCCAGAGCGGAAAAGGTTACTCTGGAATATTACTTTGAATAGCTCTGGGAACAAACCCAGCATTAATTTTCAACACTTATTCAACAAACGATTTGAATAAACTGAGGGAGGCTTGCACACACTTACTGACAGCATTATATGGTAGATTTTTGCCTCTGCTCCTTGGGTAATTTATGAGAAAACAACTCCCAGCAAACACTATCGCCTCCCAGTCTGATGCATGGATTCAACTGACCCTGCCTTGGGGACAAGGTAACCTCTGAAGATCTTTTCCAGCCCGATTTTAATACTATTTTACAATGCTCCTCTCAAACTGAACTGTTTACATGCTGGTATTTGCTCTGATTCATCCCTGGAAATAAGTGTATCTAAAAGAGTAATTGATGGAAAGAAAAACCAGAAACCCAACAGCAGTTCCTTTGCTCAAGGAGAAAACAAAGGAAAACAACCAGACGCAGAACTATGACATCCTCAATCCAAATGTTTTCCAAAGCTTCTAGCTGAAGTTTTCACAGCTAGGCTGCAACACCACCAAAGCCTTAGGCACTGAGTGGCAGCATCACAGAGCACTGCAGCATGCACTGAGGGCATGGCTGGCAATGACTTTTGCCACACAAGCCAAAATACACCCAAGACCCTTGTGCAGAAAATAGCATTTCAAAGCAAAAAATGTGCCTCTGCTTTCTCAATGAGGCATCTTCAAATGTGATGGAACTCAATTGCTACATGGGCTTTCAAGAAGAGTCAGTCAATGCACATGGACAGATGTCCTCACCTTCATGGCAGGCTTTGGAGTTTATTTTAAGCACTTTATGAAATTATTCCTCTGCCTCTAATCCTTTGGAATTAGGTAAAATAATAGAAAACAAAAGGAAATATTTAAGAAACACTTACAGAAAGACAAAAAACATACAATTTTTGCATTAACGTAAGAAATGCTTAAGTTCTGTTTAAACACCAACAAACATGAACACTTGTTATTACACAGCCAAAACTGAGATGGTAGTAGGAGATGCTGGTCTGAGCAGCTGACCCAAACCACAGCAGCCAAAGGTCTCAGCAGTGCTCAGCTGGAAGAACCAACCACTCTGGGAACTGTCACATAGCAGGTCCCTATCCCCAAGCCTCCTAACCCCACTGCTGGCACAACAGCTCCCACCCATACCAAAGGACCCATCAGAAGTGGCAGTGCCTGTAAGGCAGGATCTCCAAAGTCCTTCAAAGTCCACAGTTGATATTCACCTCCTTCAACTTGCTTCTGGACACAAAGAAAACACAGAGCAGGCTCCTTTCCAAAGAGCTCTCCTATCAACTCTATGTGGGCTTTTGATTAGAGCTTTTGTAGAGTAGGAAAAAAAGTCTTGCTTGAGGATGATAAAGTCTAGACACTACAATATATTTTCCAGCTGATCCAGCAAACCTAAAAGCCCTCCCTTGATCTCAGACTGCCATAATCAAAGCCATTATCCCATTCAGAGCCCTTCTGAAACTTCAGCTTCTATCTAAATCTAAACCAGGCCAAGCCTCTTGTTTGGAGTTTTATGAGGAAAAGGGGGTGTGCTCCCCTCAAACCTTCCCCTGCCATATCTGGAGATGGCTGGTGGGCACACGGCAGAGAGTGAGAGCAGGGAGTCAGCTCCATGCCTGAAGGGGCCTCAGTGGCACCCAGGGGCCACAGTCTGCTTGCAGGGGGCACACAGTCTGTCCCCACAGGGTGGCTATGGTGTGAGGGGAATGTTCACCATCCTGGACTGAGATGAACTACTCAGACAGCAAGCATGATTTGAAACCCCCATCCTTAGGAGTTGTGTCTGTGTCATCCTCCATCACAGGGGTGTGTAATTCTGGGGCCCAAACAGAGAAAACAGCTCAAAATAGTTTTATGTAAATCCTGTAGAAAATGGAATTAAGTGCTGCAAATTTCCTTTACCAGGCAGCTGGACACCCAAGAACTTTCAGTTCTGCACCAAGGAACAATTGCAGAAATAAGGTATTCCAGAGAAAAACAAAAAAAAAAAAAAAGTAATTCTCCAGTCTCTTGGAGGAGTGTTTCAAGGTGCTGAAAGAACACACAATCCTGCAAAAGCACAGGAATGCCACAGGAGCATCAGTTCTGCCTTAAGTGGGATGCTCAAAGAGAGGTGATAGAAGATCAGCCAGCACACCCCAGATGAGCCACTGAGTGCCAAACCTCCTGGCATGTAGTGGCCATCACAGGAGAAGTCACCCGTGCTCAGACTTGATCGCTGAGGCTCATAGCAACCAGATTGGGAGAAGACAAGGGAATGGCAGTCTGGAGTGACAAGGAGCTTGGGGAGAACTGGAAGGGCTTTATAAAAGCACATGGCCACCAAGCTGCACCTCCTGTGCCCCAAGGTGGACTTCTAACCAGGGGAGATTCTTCAAAGGGACGTGGGGACAGGGGGTGATGCTTATGACAGGAAGCAGAGCACAACATTGAGCATTACCATGCTCTAAAGCCATATTTAAAACCCAAATGTAGCTCCTTAGTGAATGCTTTATTTAACTAAGCAGCTTCTGAAGTTTCAGGCAAATAGGCCAAAGCATCTCCTTTTCCTTTGACCATCTGCCTCCATCTCATTTCCCCTCCATTCTTTTACCCTCCTCAACTCTGAGCAGCTCTATTAACTCCTCCACACCTCTCTCTCAGCCAAACCCAAGCAGATCTGTAAAAGATTGAGTGAAGCAGGCAAACAGTTACCAGTAGCATGGGGATTAGTAATCCACTACCCCCTCCAGCATTGCTTGCTGGAGGTTGGAGGGGCCATGCTGGGCAGCAGCAATAGCTACACTGCATATCACACATCCCCAGTGCTTCAGAAGATGTCATCTGAACCTCCACTAGCTTTCCAGCTGGGTAAACACCATGGAAGAAATCAGGTCAACAGCCTTGTTTAAGAATATTTGTGTCAAGTCAGACTTTTCCCACGCACACTAGAAAGAGCAAGGGCCATCAGCAACCTGGTGCCTCCTGTGACAGCCATGATGTTGGTTCCAGAGGGGAGAGAGGATTTGCCAGCATCTCCCTAAACTTGCTTGGGAGCTGGTTGAGATGAACAAGACGTGGGAAACGTGCTCAACTTCAGCTCTGCTGTGGCACAGAGTCCAACACATACCCCATCACAGTGGTTTGTCTTTACTCTCCGCAACAAATGCAGAGAGGAGGTGGACTTCAACCTTAGCCTCTATGCAAGCACATTTCATTGGGTCTACTGAACCCACTAAAGCTCTGCAGATCCTGATGCCCTTGCCTTAGCACCATACCTCTAATGAGCTTTCCCTGGGAAAAAACAGCAGAGCCCGGCTGTGCATTCTGTAATCCCTGAAAGTGGCCAAGACAAAGTTACTGACCTCAAGAATTTATGGTTCCCATCACACAGGAGAGCAGAGAAACTGATGGCACTGGCTGCTTCTAATTTAAAAGGATCTAAACCAAAGGCAGAAGCAGCATGCATCACAAGCCCTTGTCCACAGTTTGCATGCTAGACACAATACAAGAGGAAGCAAGGGCAGATGACAAGCCAGGACCCTGGCACCCAACCCTTACCACCTCAGCTCAGGACGAATGGGAAACCAAGAGAAAAGAAGCAAATCTTCCAGCAATGGATTTCATCAGGTCCCATACTGTCATGAGCACAGAGGCCACCCTCAGCTGCTCTTGGTGATAAATACTGAAGGAAAAACATCACATGATTCATTTAGGTGCCGAACATGAATCAGGGGTGGGCTCAGCACCATGTGTGTCTCATTCCAAGGCTTTCCAGCCATCCCATCCCCTTCTGCAGTGTTTTTCTGTCCTTTCTCATCTCCCATGTGTGCATCAATGGTCCCATCCCATGTGCCCTCACTCCTGTCCCTCCCCCTCCCAACTATACATGCAAATGCAGGCTGAAAAATACTCTATCTTCCATCCTGGAAAACTTTCACTGGTAACTTGTTTTCAGGCAGAGCTGAGATTTTATAAGTGAGACTTTTATAAGGGATATCACTGGGTTAAGGAGTCAGAGGCTCAACTGTACAAGTGAAAGCAAAAACCCTTTATTTCTGCAAAGCTTGGGGGGGGGGGGGGGGGGGGGGGGGGGGGGGGGGGGGGGGGGGGGGGGGGGGGGGGGGGGGGGGGGGGGGGGGG
>JASSUY010008519.1:0-15895 GCA_032466535.1 Forpus xanthops
TTAGATTGGACCTGAGGAAGAAATTCTTTACTGTAAGGGTGGTGAGGCACTGGAATGGGTTGCCCAGGGAAGTTGTGGATGCTTCATCCCTGGTGGTGTTCAAGGACAAGTTGGACATAGCCTTGAGTGACATGGTTTAGTGTGAGGTGTCTGTGGGCATGGCAGGGTTGTTGGAACTGGATGATCTTAAGGTCCTTTCCAACACTAACTATTATTTGACATTGTGTTCACTCTGCTCTTCATACAGTTGGTATCTGCTCTGTGATAGAAACTGTATTTTCTCAGTGCACACATGCACATCACTTGCACAATGCAGACTTGGTCCGTATTTGGAGCTTCCATGTATTGCCAAAAAGTCTGCAGGTGATTGGACAAAATTATTTATGCCAAATAAAGATGATTTCTTGGGGTTACAGCATCCATGAAGCTCACTTAGCAAATGCTTCATTGTGTGTCCATGGCCCAAGGTTCAGTTTTCAGCCAGCAGTGACAAACAAAACCAAAGGACATGCATTTCTCTGTGGGCTAATCCACATACTAAGTTTCAAATGCTATCTGTTCCTCTGTATTTTTCCCTCTTCGTCCCAATCTACTTCCTGTGATTTATATGCTCGCACATTTCTTTGCAGCTGGAGAGTCCCTGTTATCTTTCAAATTGTTTTCAAGAACACTTTGTAAATGATGCACAGAGTAAGCAGAAGATGATCCTCCATGGCAGTGGAACTGATCTAGTTGGAGTCATTACAGGGGTCAGACACATCACTGTTCCTAGCTGCTGCCTGAGGAAGTTGGGAAGTGTGAGTAGGAGCTACTCATCCTAATTTAAATTCATATTTGCTATTTTCATGTTAAGGGACACTGTCTCCCTGCTGGTAGGGGAGCAACCCTTTAGGAACACCCAGCTAGACCAGCAGCAATGACAGATTGAAGAGCTGATGCATGCTGATTATTCACTGTCCAATGAATATTGCAAAGCATTTCCCAAATTCTTGCTATGCATTAGTGAATTATTCATAGAACCACATAATCATAGAATGGTTTGGGTTAGAAAGGACTTCAAGATCATCCAGTTCCAACCTCACTGACATGTGCAGGGACACCTCACGCTAGACCATGGCACCCAAGGCTCTGTCCAACCTGGCCTTGAACATTGCCAGGGATGGAGCATTTACCACTTCTTTGGGCAGCTTCTTCCAGTGCCTCATCACCTTCATAGGGAAAAACCTCTTCCTTATATCTAACCTGAATATCTACCCTTATTGTTCTCATACTTGCATGAGGTTTTCCAGCTCTGGAATCATAACTGCTTTTTCCTCCATCATTGCTCAGTCACTTCTTTGAAACCCACACTATGCTACTGCTGCTGCTACTGAAACTAATCCACCAGGTAGTCTCTCTACCTGATGCTACTTCATATTTTCAAGCTATTTTCTCCTGACACATGGGATTTGATACATTCCTTAAAAACCTCAATTCCACGTCTTCAACAATTAGAGTTTATGAAATTGCCAGGCGAGTTCCCTGGAGCTTGCAATAAACAAGTATAAAACCCATCTATATCTAACTGAACATACATCAAAGCACATTTGGTACCACAAAAGGAGGCTGTTCTGTCCAGGGAGGTCTGGCTGTTAGGAGAATTTTCAAGGAAACAAAATGACGTGCCAAAAGGCAGAATTGAAACACAAGATCTCATCCATGCATTATGCTAAGAGGTCATTTGCTGCAACAGGCTTCTGAGAAAATAAGTTTCTGTGCAACAGTCAAGCTATTTTTCCCTCTTTTATAACTAATAATCAGCTGTAAGTAACAATCAGCTAAACCGCCTTGTCATCCTCTGTCATTCACTCTGCCCACATCCAGCTAGACCCATTAACTCTCTCTTACAGCCTCTTTTAAAGTACAGAAAGGTGAAATCAGTCATAGATGATGGGGGAAGAAACTCCAGAAGAGATTTCATAATAAGTGAACAGTGTTAAATGTAGCTGCTTGGAATAAAACTGCTCAGTACTATAAGCAGTATGCATCCTTCAGAATGCCTTCATATGAAAATATTCCTAAGTACTAAATGTGTTTTGTCACATAGGAAAAAGTTCATCCATTTGCAAAGCCATGTACTTACAATTAGGTCAGCCACAATCATTCAAAAGTCATGAGAAGATAAAAAATCAAAGGATTTTAAAACTGATGTATAAGTTCATTTATAACTACCTCCTGGTCTTCCTTGATCATAGGATATGCTGTTTTCATGTAATTCTCCTATATGCTGGAGCATACCAAGTGAAGACCAGTCAAAGCAGTCCTTTTGATCCCAAAAGGATCTGCTTTAGGGGCAGAAGTCATCGATATAGGAAAGGGTCTGTCACTAGAAATCACAGCCCTCACGATACAATGGCAAAAGACAGGAGTCATAGTGTCATAGTCTGGTTTGGATTGGAAAGGACCTGAAGATCATCCACTTCCAATCCCTTGCCATGGCCAGGAACGCCTCCCACTAAACCACATTACTCAAGGCTCTGTCCAGCTTGGCCTTGAACACTGCCAGGGATGGGGCAGACACAGCTTCTCTGGGCACCCTGTGCCAGTGCCTCAACGCCCTCACAGGGAAGAACTTCTTCCTTATACTCAAGTTGAACTTCCCCTGTTGAAATTTGAACCCATCACCTCTTGTCCTATGAGTCCTGTGATCACACAAGGTGACGTTAGATCCTGAGCATGGAATGATCTCCAAGCTTAAATATAACCGTGGTGCCACTTGAGTGAAAAGTCTGTACCCAGTTCAACGTTTCCAGAGAGGTCATTGACCTTTTATAGCTCCCAAGGTACCCTAAGGAGATATTCCAGTGGGGTTTCAAAACAGGAAGGAGCAATTCCTTTCAGTTCAGCGCTTCCCACAGCTGCAAGAGTCTCTTTCTCAGTAAGAGCCATATTTTACTTCTTGTGTTTTAATGGCTACAGCAAGGAGCTACAATTGCGTTTCCTGCTTTGCAGTTTGGAGAAACAAAGTAAGTTTAATCAAAGATTATAACCACTTTTATTGACAATTAGTTTGGACTGTTTCCACTATTTCCATCTGTAATTAGGTAAGAGAGCTGGGATTTGGCAAGGAGACCATCAAGTCTCAGTCTAATAACTCTGCCATCAAGTCTCAGTCTAATAACTCTGCCACTCAGGTAAGGAGATGCTGTCTTCTCTTTGGCAAACAAGAGTGTCTTACTGTGAGCCATTATTAGCAATTTGCATTAAGGCTTCCTGAGCTTCTCTAAAGACACTGAAAGGGGCTGCCAGGCAGAATGAGCATTCCTCAGCTCAAATCCTGTACTCTTATGAGAGATTGAGATAAGCAAGACTGCTCTAGATTGAAGAAAAAAAGATCAGTTTTTCCTTTCCCCCATTCCTTGCATCCAGGCAACACGACTTAATTTACAAACCATGACTAAGTAAAGCCAGATTGCCAGCTAAACATTTTATGCTTGAGATGGACAAGAAGGGTTTTCTTACTGACCCAAATCTTCTTTTTGCTCTGTCTACAGAACTAAGGCACTCAAAAATTAGTGTAGTTTGAGTTATATGTGGTGACAAAGCTGGCACTGAAATCAAAGGAATCTGATAACCAGCTCTGTGTCTGAGGCACTGTGATGGTCCACTTGCATCTCCCACAGTTTGAGCACGTGTCTTGTCAAATCAAAGTCAGCAACAAAGCACAGATACCAGTGTCACCAATGTTTCCCTGGTGAGGGCCATCATTGCGCAGTGTCATCTAGAGGGTAACAATAATCTTAGTGTCACATTCACAAAACCGGCAGATTTTGAATGGGTGAAGGTGGTGGTCAGGAAAAATAGTCCAATCAGCCATAGTTCCATCGAACTGAAGGTGTTCTGCTCAGCTCCTCTGGCATGTTCATAGCAGCCATACCAGGGCAGACTCTTTCTCATGTTTATCCCCTGTTTTTCACAGTAAGAACAATCAGCCATTGGAATAATCTCCCTAGGGAAGTGGCAGTGCCCCAGTGCTGGACATTGGATAGGGTGTTAAAACATCTAGTCTATGTCATGCATTACAAAGGTTGGGCCAAATGATCCTTGAGGTCCCTTGTAACATGATACACTGTGATTCTATGATGCAGTACCTCACCAGCAGCTCAGCCAAGCATGTTTGGCAGTCAGTATAGCAGGTTTCTTCAGCACACAGCACCACCCTTTCTTTGCTCTGTAGGGCATGCTTTGTCTAAGCCTTGTCTGAGCTGGAAACTGGAATATAGTCACCAGATTACCTAATTTCAGAACGTTTGCAGAGCCGCCTTTCATCTGAAAGTCTTGGCAGAGCACCTTAATCCAGCCTTGCTTGAAAGACATCACTGACTAGGCATGGAAGTTGTTATTGACTTTATGTTCTCCTGTGATTCAGCCTTTATGGCCTAAATGCACAGACAGCATAAAACTCCTTGTGATATTTCAAAGTAGCAAACCAGAAGCAGCTGAGATCATCTCTGAACATTTCATAAAGGGAGAGTGTGGAAATGTAACATCATTTGCTGACTGCGGAAGTCATTAAATACACAGAAAAGATCTAACTCTCTCTAACACTGATCACAATTATCCATTATTCTTCTCTGGGTTTAATAAGTGTTTATACTAAAAACCTGAAGTTTTAACTAGAGTGCTATGACTGACATCTAGGTAATGAAATGCAGTGATTTAATATCCTTGGAGTTCCTGGTCCCAGAATGATCCCAAAGTGCTCTGTATTTACTACAGTTCTGAACAATGGCATCCAAAATATTAGGTTTCCTTTTATTCGTTTCCCTTTCATTACTCTGTTTTAATGAACTATGAAGTGATAATCAGACTTGGACAGGAAGGCAAATATTCATATCAGAAGAATAGAGAAAATTCTTTGTCTATTGAAAGGATCCATCTTATGAAGCTTTAGCCTCTCAAATAAGACATTTAATTTCCTTTATTTGTCAGGTCTCAGTGCTTAAAGAAGGGCTATAAAGGCTTTCAGAGGACCATTCATCTCAGATACCTTAGCCACCAAGTTAGTATGAGATAAATAACCATCAGGAAGTGCAAGTTTCTCTCTACCAGCTACAGAAGGAGCCTAGATACTTATGTAGAATGAGTCAATATCTAGATGGTAAGATAATTAAGGTGGACTCGTCTTTTAGGGTTTAGGACTGTATCTTCTTATCTTCATGATAGCATCATAGGGTAAAGTACTGCCACTTCATTTGCCCATCAGTCCAGCCTTGTGCAGTTGAAAATGATGTATAATGCTCCATCCTTGGCATTGTTCAAAGCCAGGTTAGACAGAACCTTCGGCAACATGGTTTAGTGTGAGGTGTCCCTGTCCATGACAGGGGGTTGGAACTGGATGACCTTAAGGTACTTTCCAAACCTAAGTATTCTGTGATTCTATGATTCTATAAAGACACCTTGCTTGATTTAAAAGCATGAAGAAAAGTTAATTACTTCTGAGAATCTTTTATATATATAATTAGTCATCTCTATTATCATTTGAAATGTTTCCCTTCTTTGGTATTGGAATTTTTCTGACCTTAGTTCCAACCTCTTGTTATGCTTCTTTTTGCTAAAGAGATGCTAGCAATTGTGTTTGGGTTTTGTATTTGGTGGAGGCTTTTTTCTCTTATTGAAAGGCTTTATTTGCTTAATCAAATCACTCTAAGTTATCTTGCTCAGATAAACAGATGGAATGCCTTCTACATAGCAACAGAAACAAACAAATCAGATTTCTCCCATTGGGAGTTCAGCTGTGGATGACATTGACTTTTCTACTTGCTTTCCTATATTCCCAGGGCATAGTGAATAAATATATGGGGTTCTGGAAGTTTCAGAGTAATGGTGGGATGCATTTCTACCACTTTTCTTAAAGGAAATTGCAATCCCTAAAAATGGATTGCAATGGGGAATAATAACGGAAAGGCTCCTAAATATCATCCCATTCTAACCCTCTGGCAGGGTCATCTTCCACTAGACCAGGTTGCTCAATGACTTTACTAAAAATAGCTTTTCTCTTTATTTTTAATCGAAAAATGTCTTATGTATGTTAAAGCATCCCCATGCAAACCACTGGCCTCAGCAGTGAAGGTAGAACATCCCTAAGAAATAATCATCAGGCTTCCTTTATTCTTCACCATTGTACCACGGTTCCTCTACTTTGGCCTTTACCAAAGTAGAGTAGAAGCTTGTTACAAGCTCCTGAAAGAGTGCTTGAAAAGAGTGCTGTCTGGGCTTTGAAACCTGCATTTAAGTCTGCAGCAAAAACATTCAAACCTGATGATGCATCAGCAGCCTGAAGCCAACCGGCTTGCCCCAAGCCAGCAGGTACCTTTGGACCTCTCCACATTGACTCCTGCCCCTCTCATTTTGCCTGGACACATATATCAGCTACTTAATGCCAGGCAGAAAGGCTCGGGAAGGGTTAGGAAGAGACTGCTGGTACCTGAAACACAGCCCTGTGCATCTACATTTGTTCTTCCTATCTCTTTGTTGTGCAGGTGCTTGAAAAAGGAGCCTTAGGGGCCATACTCAATGCTTTGAATCTGTTTCTAGTTTCCCAAGTACCAGGGTACTGGATGATGGAGGTCTCAGAAACCTATTCTAAAGATTACATGGGAACTGACAAGTAATAAGATAGTTTAAATATTTCAGCTACACTAACCTTCACCTTTCCATTCTTTCATTTCAGTACCTCTTACTATTACATTTTATTGTGTTCCTCAGGGGGTTTAGTCTGCTTGTTACAGCTGAATAATTCTTTTATCACTTCAAGGCTGTCTATTAGTTCTCTCCCTCTCTAAATCTTTCTCCTTAATTATTCTCTCACACTTTTGCTTTTTTATTACTAGTTTTGAGCTGGAGGTTCACTCAGCAGACACTGCAATTCCCAGCAAAACCCTCACGCACCATCAACCATTCTTCCTCAGGCAGCTTAGAATCAGAAACATAGAATCAGAATTGTTTGGGTTGGAAAAGACCTCTAAGACCATCCAGTCCAAATTAGCTCAGCATTGCCAAACCCACCACTAAACCACGTCCCTGAGCACTACATCTACATGTCCTTTAAATACCTCCAGCACTGCCTTGGGCAGCCTGTTCCAATGCTTGGCAATCCTTTGGGGAAGGAATTGTTACCCATCTCCATCTAAACCTCCCTTGGTGCAGCTTGAAGCCATTTCCTCTTATCCCATCCCTTGTTCCTTGGGAGCAGAGCACAGCCCCCTCCTGGCTCCATCCTGCTGTCAGGCAGTTGTAGGGAGTGATAAAGTGTCCCTCCTGAGCCTTCTCTTCTCCAGACTGAACCCCCCAGGTCCCTCAGCCCTTCCCCATCACACTGTGCTCCAGGCCTTTCACCCTCTCCGTTGCCCTTCTCTGGCCCCACTCCAGCGCTTCAATGTCATTCTTGTATGAGCAGCCCAAAACCAATACCCTTATCTCCTTTTCCATCAAGCAGCTCTCCAGAAACACTTCCCCAAGCCTGTAACATTGCACGGGGCTGTTGCATCCCATGTGCAGGACTCCGGACTGAGCTTTGTTGAACCTCATACCATTGGCCTTAGCCCATCGCTATAGCTTGTCTAGATCCCTCTGTAAAGCTTTCCTACCCTCAAGCATATCAGCACTTCGACTGCCCAACTTGGTGTCATCTGCAAGCTTATTGACATTGCACTCGATCTCCTACTGATATCATTGACAAAGATTGATGAATAATGATGGAAAGCACTCTTTTTGCTACTGATGTATTTATAAAACCATTTCTGATAGTCTTTCATAGAAGTATCCAAATGAAAATTTAGTTGTCACAGGATACTCCAGAAAGTTTGAGTCTGGGGAGAGCTGTGCTGGAATGAATCAGCATTAAGTCAGTGGAATATACCAGGGAGAATAGTCTGTACAAGAGCAGGTGTCTCCAGAGATTTGCTTTGCTTTCTGAAGATGCTGCTTCTGCAATAGGAAATGCTGGTGTTAAAAGCTTCATCTGTATGTATGGAAGAGAGACAGACTGGTGAAAGGTAGCACAGTAAAGACCATTCCGCCAATGGAGTACAAAGGCTTTTGGTAGCCTTCGTGTGTTACTTATGGATGGATGGGTGGATGGATGGATGGATGGATGGATGGGTGGATGGATGGATGGAGATACTGCTTATTCTCAAGTGCTATATGTACAAACAGACATTTAACCTATTCCAGCTTCTGTTATTACTTGTGTCTGACCTGTGGGCAAAGGGAATGGTTAAGAAGAAAATACTGTTCCCTCCCACGGAGTGTTGAGAAAGTCAGATCTAAAGCAGCTCTTTTTCTGACATTTGTGTACTGGGAACCTGACTAGAGAATCAGGCATGCGGAGCCTTCTCAAAAAGTTTAAGGTGGCTCCATTAGCTAAGGAGTTCAAGACAGATGTCCTTGGGCATATGCCGAAATCCCTTTCTCCTGGGGCTGCATTCCAGGTATGACCTGGGTTATCACAATGAAAGCTGAACATCTCTCTTGCTTCTTCCATTGCTGTGTTGCCCGTTATTTATTTCTCTTCCTCTGATTCCTTCATCACTGCATTCAGTCATGGCCTCAGTTATTATCTGATTCCTTCTTCAACTTGACAGGCACAAGAAAATGGACACAGAGTCCCATGGTGGTTAGCATTGGATACACACATATGGCAAGTTCTGCCCATAGTTTGCAAGTCTCATTCTACAGAAAATACATGAAAAACTGGAGTCCTGACTACAAAGAAGAAGCATCAGGCAACAAGAAATTTATTGGGACTCATCCATTGAAGATGTCAAATTGACAGGATCAAAAGAACAGAAAGGTTTTTAAATGATGATGTTGAAGGGCTGCAAATCAGGTCCATTTTTGTGGGACACAGAACAGGAGAACTATATTCTTACCTGCTTCTTGGTTGTTCTTTCAATCTCCTTTGCTGCTTTTTGGTTTCTTTGTGTTTCAGCTACTCTGTAAGAAGATACACAGGAGCAGTGAAAGAGCAAACCTGTCAACCAGTGCAGTCATCCGTAAGGCCTGAAGAAACCACTATTCACAATGACAGAAGGCAGTAAACGGTCATTAAGTGATCTGGGTAGGTGCTAGGACATGGGGAACCTCAGAAGGGAGAGTTTTAAACCCAAGCGGTTTTGATGCTGGAATCCTTGAAGAGAAACACATTTGTGTTTGTGTGCATGCACCAGGAACACGTGTTTCTGCAAATTATCATTTTCCAGTTAGCATTAGGAAAGGCTGGGAGGCTGTTTTGACACCAGGACTGCAGGCTGCTGATTTCTGACAGTGCAATATTCAGTCAGCTAAACCCCTCTAATTGCAGTTTAGCAACCCAAATGGTTGTCCTGGAGGAGGAAACCACCTCCCTCAGCTCACTGTTTGCCCAAATCAATTGTGCTCATTCATTCGGGACATCGATTTTGCTTCAGCCCTTTGCTCCAAGCCCTCCAGGTGGGCTGGTAAATCAGTGCGATTGATGGAGTCCTGCCGCATCCTTTTAATGCCAGTTCTGACAAGGCACAGCCAATCTGCCCCAGCTGGAGGAGGCAGCTGTGCTTTTATAGTCACCCTTGTTTAGAAAGCAATCATCCAGTTACGTCCTGCCAGAGATAGGCGTGTTTGTCCCATCAATAAGCAGCACATTCTGCACGCACCTTTTGTCAGTGCCTGACAGGCAGCCCAAGACACCATGCAATTAAGGCCTCTCTGCTTCAAAGCCTGCTGAAGGCTGCTAAAGGATTTGCCCCTTCCATGGAAGGTTTGCATGTTGAGATCTGAAAGGCAGTATTAATAAGTTGGGAACAAGGGTAGGACCCAAGACGTCTCTCCATCTTCGTCAGTATCAGCCCATAAGGATCTACACTCTCTACTCAACACCACAACTCTTGCCCTGGGATGATAAGAAGGTGCTTTTCTTTCCCCCACATAAAACCAGGAGATTTAGGCACTTCTTCAGGCTACAAAACCACCAAGACCTAAGCCTCTGTGTGCTCTCACACTCAGTTTAAAATAAAGGTAAAAAGCAGTAGAAGCATTACACCCATGTCTAAAGAGAGGCCATTTTATATCACTCACCCCCACAATGAGGTGTGGGGTACTTATGGCTCAGTGGACTGTGCTATTATATGAGGTCCCCACACAAAGACATTGAGGTGCTGGAGCAGGGCCAGAGAAAGGCAATGGAGTTGGTGCAGGGCCTGGAGCACAGTGTGATGGGGAACGACTGAGGGATCTGTGGGGGTTAATGTGGAGAAAAGAAGGCTCAGAGAGGACCTGATTGCTCCCTACAACTGCCTGACAGCAGGATGGAGCCAGGAGGGGTCTGGTCTCTGCTTCTAAGGAACAACGAATGGGACAAGAGGTAACATCCTCAAGCTGCACTAGGGCAGGTTTAGCTGGAGCTGAGGAACAATTCCTTCCCCAGAGGGTGCTTAGGCATTGGAACAGGCTGCCCAGGGCAGTGCTGGAGTCACTGTCCCTGCAAGTGTTCACACACCATGGAGACGAGGCCATCAGTGCCATGGGTCAGTGGTGGCCTTGGCAGTACTGGGGAACAATTGGACCAGATGAACTTAAAAGTCTTTTTGAACCTGGTTGATTCCAAGATTCTATGTTATCTGCTTACACTGAATACAAAAATGTCCCTATAGGACACCCTATGTCTCTTACAACTTGCCAGCATCTCCATGATTTACTTTCCTGAGGTTTTAATCTCAGTGTATGTGTTTCCCTGGTAAACTGATCAGCTCCACCAGCTTGACTCAGACCTGCTGTCGGGTGCGTTGCTTTTTAACAAATGCCGATCTTTCATATCAGAGACCCAAAAAATCATAATCTTGCAAGTAAATAGGAGCTTGATTGTCACTGTAATATAATTTGAAGACTGATATATTACTTTGAATGGCAGTCTGGATTGCATTTCCCCAAACTCTGTTTTCTCTTGTTTCTCCTTGTAGCTCTACGTGCTACCAAGTCTTGATGTTAGGGTTTTCTGGGAGCCATAGAAAAAGGCTTCATACCAAAAGCTTAAATGCATTTGTCAGGCCTACAGCATTCACTAAGCAAATAAATCTGCCATTTCAGAAGATACTGTGTTTGATGGAGTATATCATGAGTGTATATAAAGTATATAATGAGTGTCTCAGGGACAACAGGTAAGGCTTAATTGTTCTGTTTCCTCCAGTGTGATGATGAAAGGTCATCAGGATAAAGGCTACCACTTCCCAAAAAAGGAGAGGAATTAAAAAAGGACAAATTTTCTTAAATGCGAAATCTCACGTACTTGTCCACATCTTTCACCATTGCTCCTCTTCTGCTGTTGCTCAATTTTGAGCCATTGGACTCACTGGGCTGCTGATTTGCAGGTAATGGAACTAAAAGCAAATGAGGTGTAACATTGTCCTATTCCAATTCTGGAGATCCAGATCTTGGAGCCTACTCAATATCATGTGCTATGTTAATGCTGGGAAGAAAGCCCAAGTGTCTTGGTTACTGTCCTGGTGCACTCACTAACCATCAGGTTACTAGAGCAAATCTTTCCAAGCTTACCCACTGCTTTTTGCATGGTCCGTGGCACAGCCCTCTGGCAGATAAAGTCCCATCTTCAGCTCTTCTCTGCTTCCAAGGACCCATATGGAGGTGCAATTCCAACTTTTACAACAACCAGGATTCGGAAGTGAGAAATACTCTATCCCTGGCAGTATTCAAGACTAGGTTGGACAGAGCCTTGGGCAACATGGTCTAGTGTGAGGTGTCCCTGTGCATAGCAGGGCATTGGAAATGGATGATCTTAAGGTCCTTTCCAACCCAAACCATTCTGTGATTCCATGATTCTGTGTTCCTATGATTTCACAATGACGTGTGGCACGTTCTTTCTGCCTCCTTCACGTTTGAATAAAGAACCTTGAAGTGGTTACTCAGTGACTTATCAGCATCAGAGATGCCTTGGACTATGCTTAAAAGCTCCAGTCTTTGCTACCAGTGTAGACAGGGCATAATTTGAAATGGATCTTGACTGAACAACTGCTATTAAGATCTGAAGGTAGGAAGTTGCGATCATTTCAGCAGCTTAGATGTCTAGACATGACAACAGTCATAAGTGGTCTTCATTGCAGGACACTTAACTTTTAAGATCATTTTGCCTTTTTAACAGTGTTCTCCAGGTCATCCAGGAATTATTTTATCCATTGGATAAATTCTTCTTTCTTCTTTTTTTCTGGGGATCAGAAGAGAAAAGTGTGAAAAATTCATTACATGCATCTAGTCCTACATTTCCAGGACATAGAATAAGCTCCCTACAGGAGCAATCAAAGTTCATTGTATTCCAACTCATATCTTTTGCTGCCAGCCTAATACACAGAAGATTTGCTGGAGTCAACACTTGTTTGTATTCTCTCACAGTTCTGAGATGATTCCTGTCCTGATTTAGAAATTGGCAATGATGAATTATGCTCAATAACCCTGGAAAAAATTTATCCATTGAGTATGTTTAATATTAAAAAGAAACTTGAATCTGATTTCGTTGGATTTTTTAGCTTCAGTTTCTGGATAGATGCTGTTGAACCTTTGTTGACTGAGCTAAATAGCATGCTCCTGATGTAAATTTTGACAGACTGTGATCAAACAGTTTCTTAACCTCCTCTCTGTTCTTTTCATTTTAAGCCAAACCAAATCCTCTGATGACTCTCATAGCCCTACTCTGAACCTACTCCAATTTATCAGCTTCTTTCCACTGTGACACAGGCCATAATCTCACCAGTGACAAGCACAGAATTAAAACAACCTCAGCCAAACTGAGGATCCATGTTTCACCTCAAGGAACCACATCAGCCCTTTTTTGGCTCCTGCGCTGAAGTAGGAGCTTATATTTGACTGGTTATCTGCCATGAGTCTTTCTCAGTTACTGCTTTATATAAGCCCTATAAAGCATTAATCTACACTATATGTTAATTTGTAGGATGGAGGCAGCATCTGATGGATGACTGACCTGCTTTATTTGTTCTTAGATGTATGGAGAATTTTGACCTCTTTGAAATATACACTATTTGTCTGAACATGGTTTACCAAATGATCCATGTGTCACCATGCTGACAATCCCATCCTTCTTACTTAGTCTCCCCTAAACTTAGTGACATGTGTAAAATTTGATGGCTATATTTTATCCCTGGCAACTAAATGGGGAGAAGGGTTTGATAGCAAAAGGCCAAAAATTGATGTTTTCAGGAGTCCATTGTAAATATCTCTTTGGGACAGGATTGACAGAGCCTACATTACCTTATAGAAGAACAGTTGCACAGGGGATTTCCCTTTTCTTGAGCTACAGAGGAAGACAACATCAAATCTATTATCTGCTGAGAAGCTCCAAGGCAAAACAAGGACAAGAAAACTGTTTTCCTTTTAAATCCAGAGGGATGCAATCAGGTTAAATAAGAACATCAAATGCATGAAGACATCATTCTCTGACGAGAATACATGACATAGGAGTGTGGGTTGAAGACGGTAACCCACTCAGTGAATGACAGGAGCAAGCTGTCTTTACCTGACAGATGCTTACAAGAGATGTCTGTGGGCCTTACCTCTTTGTTTGGTCTGATGCTGAGGTCTCTTTCTGTCCCATTTTCTCCAGTGCTATAAATTCTGCTCCCCAATACCTGGGACAATGTTGTGAAAGATACCTGATGACATCTTTGGTCCGTAAAGTTTCAACTCTTTATGCTTGTTCCTTTTCTTTTCTTTGTCCACAAGCTTTCCTAGATCTATTGGCAAGAAAAAGGAGTGCCAGACAGAGTCCCCACACTATCAACCACTGCAATTAGATGAGACAAATCCCAACTTAGGTGATCCTGAATCAGGTCTCTAGTCTCCTTTTAAAAGCAAACTGAAGACTGCAAAGGAGGAGGAACGCACCAAAGGACAGGAAGAAGCAGAAAATTATCCCACCTCTCCTGATTTTCCAGTAATTGATACATCCTTTAGATCATCTGGGACTACAACTCCGAAGACTCTTAATAGGTTTTATTGATTGCAGTAGATAGCTATGAATCAGTGCCCATATTGTTCTGGGTGCTACATAATAAGTATACATAAATTAGTTTATATGATCAGCTAATAAAAAGACCCTGCTATGAGGAAATGAACATATAAAACCTATTTTAATTATAGGTATAATTATTTCAGTTGGACATTCTTTAATGCACAATACATACTGCAGGGAGACTCTAGGAAAGCATTCAGACCAGTTTATTAGCCACTTGTTCCTATTTTCTCCCTGCTTTTCAGACATTATCTCTATGGATATAAGTACATCTGTAGAGGTATAACTGTATCCACATAAAAAGTAGTACTACTTCATCTCTGTATAATGACAATACCATTTTGAATATGACAGACCTCAAGTAACCCTGTTGTTATGGCTTTTTTAAAATCCATCATGCTGATATGAAATGATCCCTTTTACATTAGGAAACATAGAAAAAAGTTCATGCAGAGCACAGGGAATCTGCACATCAAAGTTAATTTAGATAGAGTCAGGAAGTAAATTTAAAGCAGAAAAAGCACTCTTAATTAACACACTTTGTGCCTGCTATTGTTCTATAGTAAACAAGTCTTAAGACAAATGAGTCCCCGAAATGGATTTTGAAGTTCACTTGAAAAAAAGGCTGTCTTGTTCCAGAACATACATAGTCAGAACAGTAATTGATAATGTTGAATCGATCTGGATTTGTTCCCTGAAGAAAGAAGCTATTTCATAAAATCACAGAATCATAGGATGGTTTAGGTTGGAAAGGACCTTAAGATTATCCAGTTCCAACCCCCTGCCATGGGCAGGGACACATCCTACTAGACCATGTCACCCAAGCTTCTGTCCAACCTGGCCTTGAACATCATCAGGAATGGAGCATTCACCACTTCTCTGGGCACCCTGTGCCAGCGCCTCAGCACCCTCACAGTAAAGAACTTCTTCCTTATATCTAACCTGAACTTCCCCTGTTTCAGTTTGAACCTACCACCCCTTGTCCTATCACAACAGTCCCTCCTGAAGAGTCCTTCTCTGGCATCCTTGTAGGCCCCTTTCAGATACTGGAAGACTGCTAAGAAAGAAGCTATTTCATAGAGGGAAGATTTAACTCTTTTAAACTGTTCCTCTTGATGGACCATGAGGATAAGGAATGCCTCTGACTCATCACGCTTGGTTTGAAAGCCCTCTACAATATTTTTTGTCTCTTGGAGTACTTTTTTTCCCTCATAAAACTGGAAATAATTGTCTGTGATGTCGGAATTATCCTGTGCAATTTTTATCAGGAAGATCTGGCATTTAAATTGGATCTACAAAAGGAGGGGAATCAAAAAAAAATTATGTTCATTTCATGCTCCTTATGTATCTCCGTGAGACCGATGACATTTTAATGTTAACATTGTTATGGGTTCCAAATAAAAAAATTAAATCTGCTTAATATTCCAGACTTTGCTGATTGGAGCCTGGTTATTCCTGACAACGGAAAAACTATTGGTACTCTAATTAAAAAGAAGATCAGAGAAATAAACAATCCAATAAACAGTAAGTGTATTCCACATATTAGATGGAAACTTCTGCTCCCTCCTTCTGAAGCATCTCCTCTCCTTGTTCAATATTTTCCCAGTTGCCTCATTCGGACTGTGTCCTTGAGCTGGAAGATCAAAAGATCAAGGATGCACAAGCTCAAAACTTTGCCATTAGGGAATCACATAATAATAGGATGAATTGGGTTGGAAGGACCTTAAGATCATTCAGTTCCAACCCTCTGACATGGGCAGGGATACTCCACACAAGACCATGTCACCCAAGGCTCTGTGCAACCTGGCCTTGAGCACAGACACAGATGGAGCACTCACCACT
>JASSUY010008523.1:0-11342 GCA_032466535.1 Forpus xanthops
GGGAGAGAGAGAGAGACAGGGAGAGAGAGAGAAAGGGAGAGAGAGAGAGACAGGGAGAGAGAGAGAAAGGGAGAGAGAGAAAGAACAGGGACAGAAGTCATTTGAAGGAATGAAAGCTTTCCAGTGTAAACACAAAAGCCAATTAGTAAGTTACAATTTTAAAACATACTCTGTTATCAGAAAGCAAAATAGAAATCTGTACTAGAAAAAAAATAAATCTTGTGAAGACCTTAAAGCAGGTGGAAAAAACAGAAGCACATACAGACGCCTCTACTCCCCCTTCCCCACACACATGCACAGATACAAAATTGGGTTAGTCCTCCGTAAATAGGCTTAGTTCCTGTAAATATATCTCAGGATTTTAGGTGTACTTTTTCACAACGTAAAATTTCTATACAAAACCAGTTTAATCTAACTCCCTCTGATTATTATTAGAAACTCATTATTTGAGGACATCTATCTTTACAGTAACTATGCACCATTGAGGAGCACAATGCCCAGAATTGTTTAAAAAAAACACGGGGGGGAGGGGGGAGGAAGGAAAAATAGGATCAGAAAGAGGGAGAAGGTAACTAAGGGAGATTTTGTATTAGAACAGCATCATTTATTCTGCATTTTGCTCCTTGGAATTTTTACACAATAACAAACTGAGTTTTAAGTTCCTTTCATCCAAAATCACAATTAGTCATTTGTTATACCTTTACATAACATATGTAGCTTTTTTACTGATGAATATAAAAGGTGCTCTTGCAACCACCAGGAAAAATCAAAAGCCCTATGTACTCTATCATGGAGCATTAATTCCTCAAGAGGGAGATTGCAGCATTTAAGAAGTACAAATAAAGCTAATGCCTAATATTTTCTGAGGAAATTCCTTATAAGACACATCACCTGGCTTCTAAGATTTGATGCACACCTGCATATCCAAAGTCCATATAAATTGGAGGGACTGAGTGCCTCTGATAACTGAGCACCCAAAAGTGAGAGCCTGAATTGCACTTGCAGAGATGCAATACTATTCCTGATGTTATCTCAGCCACTCAGAGCCTTCAAGCTCAAACTGCAGCTGTTGTAGCAGCTCTGAAACAGAAAGGAACAGTAACTTTAGCCAAAACCAACTTGCCTGTCATGAATGAAAGCAAGGACTTCTACTATCTCTAAACAGCTGACATCTTGGGGGGGGAGGTGTGGAAGTAGTGTGCTTGCTAATTACTCAATAACAAAGCGTCTTTCCTTAATTAGTCATGGAAATTATTACTCCAAATGAATACTAGTGTCAGTTTGCTTGTTATTCTGTACCATATGTATAACCTGCTCAGTGATGGAAGAAATATCACATTATAACTGTTTGAATATTTCTAACTAGTGAAAACTTTTAAAATATCATTCATTAAGGCCCTTGTTATTCAGTTTCTGTAAGTACATCTTTAAACATATTTTAACTATAGCTAACCTTAAAAAAATAATTAAAAAAACCTAAGCTTGAAATAAAGACTTCTTAAACTTAACTGTGTCTCAACGAAGATATTCTCTGCATATTAAGGTGCGCCTTTGATATGACCATGACAGGGACAGATGCTAGGGGCCAAATAACAAGTGTTTCATACCCCTTATTACATAGGACTTACTGACTTTCAACTTCAGCTCTCTACCAATGCTAAAATTAATCTGAATAATAAATTACATTTCTCCATAGAACTATGATGGTATCAGCTGAATTGATATCACCACTAAAGTTTTTGAACTGAAAGTGGAAAAATAAATCAGTGTTGTACCATAAAGAGTGCCTATGCAGGTGTATGAAATGAAATGAAAGAAAGCCAAACAAAAAAACTAAAAACAATAATTAAAAAAGATTAATTGCTGCATGAACAGTTTCTAAAATATATTTGATTCAGCTTTTATCAAAGGCAAAGTGTAAAAAAGAATTATTAGAAATTCTATAAAGACATGAAGAATTATTGTCATAGATATGTAGTTAATATAAAGCTGCATATCTAACAGAAGTAAACACAAAACCACTTAATTTTGTAAATTAAGTGTACATTCAGCTGAAGAATTAGCAAATTTACACTCTCCTTCCATACAAAAAAATCTGAACCTTGCTCTTAAATCCAGCAACTTTCTGACTGAATAAGGATATCCAGTTCACAAATTATCTCAAGTCACCTTAAGTTTATATTATTTTTCATAAATTAAAAAAAAAAAAAATCAAAGCCTCAGAACCTATTTAAAATTTGAACTTCTCTAACCAGGCAGACAATTTATCAATTATGTTCAAAGATCTTCATCAAACTCCATATGTATTTTAAATAACTTCATATAGTGCAAGAAAGGATTTATAAAATCACATTGTCCAGACTGAGCTAACATCAAAATTGTGCTAATATTTTAAAGGTTCAAGAGGAAACAGAATTATATTCATATACCAAGACTATATTTCTACAATACTGTATATAGTGATGCATTCCACAAATGCCAACAACAAGGGACTGAAAAAAGGATCAATTCTTTTCCTTCTCAGAAACAATCTTGTAAGCATCTGAGTTCCCAAGACATAAAAGAATAGTTACTTTTCTGAGATCTTTTGATATTGCTCTTCATGGTGGAGCTATCCATGAGTGATAGGAAAGATCTTTTTTGAAAGTAAATGGTACACCTTCAAGTGTGTTCAGATACATCTTTGCTGTTCCTTTCTATGTTTCTCAAGTTTTACTTGAAAAGGATGCTTGATTTTTT
This sequence comes from Forpus xanthops, assembly GCA_032466535.1. NCBI lineage: Eukaryota > Metazoa > Chordata > Aves > Psittaciformes > Psittacidae > Forpus > Forpus xanthops. The sequence continues at coordinate 2,740 of JASSUY010008523.1, forward strand.
TTTAAATTTGGTTTAGGTATCACAATGGGATACCTTATATCAGTCAGTGCTTGAAAACCTTATTCTTCCAGCATAGAATCTAGCTGTTTCTTTCTCTATGTCAACACAGGAGGCTGAAGTAATCAGATAGGTCTAAAGAAGACAGAGGACTTTAACCTCCACTTTCACAGAATGTGTGGCAAGTTCATACTTTCAACATGACCATACCAAGCTGCAAGGTATATAAATACCTGCTTTTCATCTAAAAGCACTGCTATCACAGAAGTCTGTATAGCAAGGCTATCGATTCATAATATTTTGAATGTCAATATTGATACTATTGCCAGGGATTAATAATTTCTGCATATATCTTTGCTATTGCAATCCATACTCTCTCTCCGCTGTCACTCAGTAACACAAAGTAATTGTGGCTCTTCCTCTCACCAGGTCTCTAGAAAAAAAAATACATACGCAGTAACATCTGTTGTACTGTCTAGGAATGCCTTTGCAGCATATAGTACTCATACTTTTATTAAGTGACAATTCAAGCTCACTGCATAAATGCTTTTTTATTAATGACTTGCTTGTATGTCAGAATGGAGGAGACAGAAGGGGGAAAAACCTCTCAGAGGAAAATAGGGATATTATTTCCAACACATTAAAAGGCAAACAGCAGTTGTTCTAAAACAGAAGAAAAAAAAAAATCACCTTGAATGAGAGCATGAAGATACATTCCTGCTTGCAAAACTCTATAATCCACCAGGTCCAGCCCCTTCTCCAATCCCCTTCTCAATATTCATTTTCAAATTCCATTCAGATTAGTAGGAGTTACACAAACATTCATTGTGTCCCTCAAGTATTTTATCACACTGAAGACAAGTAACAAAAAGCTTAATTATGACCCATACCAGATCGTTCATTCAGACCCTGCTTAATTAGATGTGAGACAGCTATCTTAGATCATGAAGTTTGACCACAGTATGCTCTTATTGCAAGAGTATTAATGCAAATAAGATACAGATTACTGAAACCAATTTATCATCCCCAATCTATAACCAGCTTGACACATGCACATTCAAAAATATCACACAAAATAAATTGTGGCATACATCTTCATGCACTAAGCAAGTGATATACAGAAAATTAACCATATGCTTTAACGAAGAGTACATGACACATTAAAAACAGAATATGAAAGAGTTAAAAGAAATAACAAAAAGTCCAAGCACTACATGATTTCAAGGAACCTGGAGCAAAAACAGACTTGCATCATAGAAGTTTGCTATTGCATCAAAATAATTTCACCATTTTTCTCCACATCATTTTCAGGATACTTGAAACTTAACTAACAATATATCAGCAGTAGCTGCACTGTACTTTAAAAGAACTGAGAAAATAGTTTCTCTGTAGCAGTTAAATAATATGACTGGTAATTGCTACTTCGGTGTTTCATGGCACATTAGACTACAGACTTAATAGACTATTATAAAAAATAATAAAAAAAAATCAGGCAGTGACATGACAGTCATCTGTAGTTGTATTGCGTTTAATTATAGCTGAGACAAATGAAACTTTCTTCATATAGAGAAAAAACTGTTTAAAGAACGAAGTTTTACTCCATTATTTAAATAACACAACTGTTCTTTCTGTTGTACAAATACAATAGCCATTGTAATAAGAAATGTTGCTTATATGATTAAACAGATAGTTCAGTATTATGATATGTTTGACAGGTACCATTAACAGCACTATAGGAACAGACATACAATATTGTTATTACCATACTGTATGTGCCGATACCTCATGGCAACATAACTCAGCAAAAGGGAAGCAGACTTCATTTGTATCACTGCAGAGAACCCCATATGCTCTTAAAGAGGGCATTTTCTGCAGATTATACTTTCTAGTATTTTTTCCAATCTCAAACTGACTCGTGAAAGCCCAGTCTCTCACCCCAGTTTCTAAAGACTTTGGTAACTAAGACTGACCAACTATTTCCCTTTCCATTTTACCCTCACTTGTCACACAGCAAGACCAACATCAACAGGTATTCAGAACCAATAGCAGTGAAGTCCACCTGTATTTAATATGTTATTGAAAATACAATTTATCTTCTAAGAAACTTAATACATATACATGCATTTTTTTTAACATGCTGATCGGGGCGGGGGGGGGTGGCAAGTATGATTATTAAAGGACTGAAAGCCTTAGATTTCCTTTGACCTCCATTACAGTCTAGGACTCTGTGCTACTTGAAGGATAAGACTGTATTTGTTAACATATTGCAAGTGGATTTTCTCAGTTCTTCTGTATTAGCTATCATCCTATAAAGGAATAGTTTCACTAAGGGGGATGCATATGTTATACTGAGATTCAGGTATATTTTTTTTTTCTCTCTCACTCTTGCCCCCCCCCTTTTTTAAAAAAAGAAAAAACAAAATTTGAATGATCTTCAGGAGTTTTCTTTATGCTCACATTTCTCACACACTCTATAAAAATATCATTGACACAGGGTGAAAAGGTCGCATGCCTCACAGAAATGGAGCCAAGCACTCCAGTAAGGTTTTTCACCTGGAATATAATCACTATAAACTAATTCTGTGCATTGGAACTTTATTATTACAGAAACAATCACAAAACAAAAAACAAACAAACAAACAAAAAGACAAAAACAAAAGAAAAAAGCACACACGTGCAAAAAGAAAAAAAAAAAACAAAACATCAACTAAACATAAAAAAAACCCTCAGGCCTTTTCCCAGCCAAGAGTTCCCTGAAGTGATCTTTCCTGTAAGGAAGATAAGTTTTCACTTAGAGGATAGCATCTCCAGCAGCAAGAGTTTAATACTCAGCAACAATATCAGGGATATGCAATCCTGAATTTACAGCTCTTCAAATTACTTTTATAGCTATACCATTCATTTTGGATCAGGTGCTTATCTAAAATCCCATATATTTTGGTAGCCATAATATCTGATTTAAAATAGCTTCCAATAAGCCAAAGAATGGTACTAAAATAAAAACAAAAAAAAAAAAAAAACAAACAAAACAAAACAAAAAAAAACAACAAACAAACAAACCCCCCCCCCAAAAAAAAACAACCTATAAAGCAAACAAGCAAACAAAATGCCACAGTGGGCCAGATGCTGGGAGCTATACGTTACTATAGCTCTTCAAAGCTAAACCATTTTATACCAGCTAGGGATTGGGCCCAACATGCACAATGCCACTTCAAAGTTGATTTTTTTCCACCTGCATAATGCTTTGCCTCTGTTAAGAACACATGAGAATTTCTAATTAGTTTATTCCAAATTCTTTTAAGAGTTACTTTTATCCCTTTTCTTATCAATGACTCAAGAGGAAAAAAAAGTGCTGATTGACCAATTAATCAGGCTTTATTGACATACAATTTTCCTCAATACTTCAGAAATGTCTGCAGAAGAACTTCTTCCAATCACAAGATCAATGAATCAATGTAAAACCCCAGTAATTAAATTTATCAACTTGGCATCAATACATCTGGCACTTTATGAGAGTATTACATGAAGTTTGTTCTCTTAAGGGATATATTGATTGAGGGCAAAGAGACAAATATTTCTATTATTAGATCTGCGAATGGAAGATCAAAACTCAGTCTGTTATAAACAACATACAAATGCTTCGCATACGCAGATCTCATGCTGACTCTGTACCATTAAACCCACTCCTAACAAGCAGATAAGCCTATTAATTGATGATTAAGACTACAGGAAGATCAGTCATTACATTGAATGCATACAAGAAGCATTGAGTGAATAAATGTATTGACAGGAACTATGCAGTCATTTTCCTCTAGGAAATACATTTTAAAAACGAGAAGAACATCTAAACAAAAGCAGATTACAAACCTTTTTTTTTAAATATAAACTTAATTAATTAAATTTTGAAACTAAAGCTTTGCCATCTGAGTTTATCAAATCTTTCTCCGTCATATACTGTAGTTATTAATTGAAAGGTGAACAATAAAGCCTACAGATGACACAGCTGATAAGAGCCATATTAAAAACCAAAACAAGGAAATAAAAACACCATGCAAGTGTTTCACAGTTTAATTTTTAAAAAGCTAGTACACAAACTATTCTGGAATATATTTTTAGTTTCTTTCCCTTACTACATATGCTTAAACAAGTAAGGCACAAAAGTTCATGAAGTATAATTTTATCAGTTATAAACAAAAGAGCAATATATCAAGGAAAAAAAAAGAAAAACGAACCCAACCACCTAAGAATTTTTTGTTGTGCTTAAATAAAAACATCTTAAAGAACAGCTAACGAAGATTGTAATTTTTTTCCCATGAGCTGTATGATGAACATACCAATAACAATACAATCTTCATATCTTTAAAATATTGCTAGAATAAGAGAAGCAGACATCCCTGTGCTTTCACATATATTGCAATAAATAAAAACAATTTGATCATGCACTCAAGGTATCTTATTATGAAGGGGGAGAAAAAATGACAAAAACCTCAAATCCACCAATTCATGTAGAAGTCACATCCTGTTACAAACATCAAAAAACAATGAGCCTTTATGACCATGCTATGATTCCCTTCATTTTAAACATGATTAATTAGCAAGTATAACACTCACCAAAACTCCCACCACGCTGCTGTTGCTGCCTATTTGCAAACCGGTCTCTATCAAGTATCCATAAGCAGTATTAGTCTCATTTATGACACTGAAGAAAAGAAGTCAAACCATTCTGCTTTAAGGAAGATTTCATTCATACCTTAGCCAAAAAGAAAAGAAAACACAAGAGAAACCCAACAAGAAACAAACACCACAGCCCTCTTTCATCAAAAGGATTCCTTGATAATCCAAACACAAACTCCATGCAAAATTACAAACTTTTCTAAAAAGTTGCTAAACATTTCAAAGGGTTGGAAATAAGTAGAGGTGAAAGATCAGTTTAGATTTTGTTTTGGTCTTAGTCGTTTTTGTTTTGTTTTGGTTGTCTTCATTTTTTTTTTCTTGAAACCTCAACTTTATACTCAGTTTTAAATGTACTGCTTCTGTCGAGAATGGAAGGGTGTTTCGTGTGTCAAAAATGAAAACAAAAAGAGGATGAGAAGGGAAAGACACACTTAACAGGACTCTTAACACGTTTTAAGCTGTGCAAACAGGTATCTTCAAATGTACCTTTTTTGCAATAAACATTACTTTGTCAGTAAAAGAAACTTTGCTTCACAGGGAGAAGAGGTGGAAATTAAGATTACAAATACAGAAAAAGAAATAAGACTGAGATGAGAGAAAAAAAAACTGAAAATGCCTTCTCAAGCTGAATTCTATAAATACCAACACAAATATCGGAAAAAGGTTCCACTTGGAAGCAACAGATATATTCCTAAGCAAGAAAATATCCCCGATGAAATAATACACAAGCATACAGAGAAGATCTTTAGAAGTATAAAAACAGATACATGTGTGGCAAAGCTAAAGTTTCAACATGAAAATAAAAATCAGGCAGAAGATCCGATACCTCCTTGGTTTACCAGCTCTGTATCACAGATACTTGATGATTTCATCACCCCCAGAACAGAGTCATTTTTAAGTGCAAATTGGTCATATTCTCCAGCTTTTTCAATTTTATAAATTTAGGATCAAAAACATCAAAGCAGCTTCCACTTCGGACCTAACTTTTAGAGGATCAATGTGACAAGTCACTGCTTGATAGATGTTTCTCTTGATAAACGACTTGTTCAAAAGAGACATTGTAGCTTTCATTTCCTGACCACAACACACTTTTAATTTGCAACAGCAGAGCTGCTCGAGTGTGACTAGTTCCCATTTTCCAGTCTTTCAGAACTGTGGCACTATCAGGCCACATACATTGGCAAAACAAAAACTCAGAAAGAGATGCATTGGCAACAAGAATTGTAGTGAAACTTTTCCTCAACCTGATTGCATTTGATTTCTCCTAACTGTGGGCAACACTGGGCTTCTGAACACCCCTCCCAACCATCTCAAATCTCTAACATTTTCAGGAAGGGTAAGAGAGGCGAAATCATGTTTGGAAATATATACTTAAGTCCCATAGACTACCTATAGCTGCCTAATACTATCATGTTTATTATACATATATATATATATTACTGCTACTATAATTATTATTATTATCTGGGAATCGCATTTAACAGTCCAAACCATCCACACCATCCAATTTCAGCTCTCAGCATACTGTCCGATTCCCGATTTAAAATTTATAAATGTAATATCCTCCTCATCACAAGCAGCAGTCCAATCTGCTCTGAATATATATTACAGCTTTAACATCACAGAGGGAAATCTCCCATCTGGCAATCACATTTGCTCCAACAGCTCTAGGAAAGAAAAAAGAAAAAAAAAAAAAAAAAAAGGGGAGGGGGGGAAATGTTCCGCTCTCAGTCACTCGCTCTCCTCCTTAAAACATTTTTTCAGGGCAAATTATGTGCATCTAAAATAAACAGGCGCCTTATTGATAGCTTCAAAGTCAACAAGTTCTAAATGCAAAATGCAATCAGATCGTTCTCATCATATAGCACCTGGGATATGCTTAGCAATATAGTCACCTACAGCAGTGTAATAGGAGTGTACATTGTGCAACTGCTCTCTCAATTTCTTTCTTGCATTCAGATATGTTATTACGAGAGATCATCAGCCACACACTCCAGACCTCCCCCTTATCCCAAACACACACAAACACACACACACAAACACGCTCCCTCTCTCTCCTAGGGTCGCTCTCCATCCTTATTTGTTGCTAGCACATGCAATTAAAAGTGAACATACCCCCTTTTTGGTTGCACAAAACAGACTAATAGTCACTTCTGTTATTAGTTCCTTGGCCTTAATTGCATACCTAGAGGTGTATCTACTGCACCACAAGGAGATCTATTGAAATTCCCCACGCTCCATTTTATCTGACTTTTTTGGAGGAAGGGGTGGCGTGGGGGGCTGGAGACTGACCGTTAAAATGAAGCCACTTTCAGCACCTGATTATTTCTTTCTGTTACACATAGAGAACAGAGCAGTGGGAACCAGAGACTTGTAAACTGAGCATAAATCACTACTTATTAAACAGTAGTAAACATTTGGCCACAACACCAATTTTGTTTGTTTACATGCAAAACATTCCCTCACCCCACATCAGTTAAAACCTCTAGCAGATGATTACGCTGAAAGTATAAGAGGGAAAAGCAGCTGGAGTTGAAACAAATACTCAAAAATTATTAGTTTGCGAAAGGAAAAGATGCATTTTAAGCATGTATGTACGAGTACATTGATATGTAGATGTATATGTTCATTGCTACACATTTTCGCTTTCTCCAGTCACCGTATTTTACTAATTTACATACCACTGGAGTTCAGTGGTGTATATAGTGCACTGCTAGTAACATGCAACTTTAGGTTTCACAACTGAGATCAATACAATGAAAATAACTAATGCTACAATTGAAGCAGAAATGATAAACAAACCATAGCAAGAGAAACAAATCCTTATATATAGACAAGTGAAAATATACTATTAAACATTAGATATTTATTACAAAATATTTGCATGCAGGGTCCTCAGTGCGTTATCATGCTATTTAAATTTGTCTTTGCTATTTAGATGCAAAGGAAGTAGATCCCAAAACGGACATACCATAAACACTGGTGCTACTGATCATTTCTTGCTGGCAGCACAAAAAGCTGAATTGGATTTTTCACAAGCAGGAATTCCAAAGGTTGCTTTTCATTAAAGCCACTTTTCCTCTCAGCTATCAAATGTCACTGCCTTGAAACGTGGGCCCTTTCGTCAGGTATTCATTTAACCTACATGCATATAATTAAGTGGGAAAGCAACATCAACAAAAAGGGGATCTCAGATCACAAGAGAAGAAAGAAAGAGGGGGAAAAAAAAAAAGCACATGACCAGGAATGCAAGTCCATGTCAATTTCACTCACTCCCATTGAAACTAACAAGAGCTCCAGGGAGGATAGTAATAGGATCAGTGGATTGTATATACCATTAAATTATACATCTTTCTCTCCCTTCCTAGCCAACAATACGCCCACCACGCTGTACCCCCTCCAAGATGACGGGCTTACATTTTACTGTAACAGCTTTTCTGACATATTCGTGCCCCCCCCCCCCGCCAAAGCACAGCAATTTAAACCTAACTTTTGTTTTGCGAGATTCTTATTTGCACTTATTTGCCCAGAAGTTAGTTTCCTCAAAGTCCAGCCCCGCGTTACCTGCAGTTTATTATTTTCAATGCAACTTAAAAATAAATCCAATTAGGAGGAGGAGGAGGAAGTGGGGAGGGAGCTGGCAATCGCGAACTCTTAATCTGCCTACTATTGTTGGCAATGATCAAGGAGGAAAAACCATGCACTGCGATTGTGTATCTGTACTTTCCAGACTACGGTTAAGAAAGCAGAGCGGAGTGTTTAGTATCAGAAAACGACCGCGAATTAGGCAAAATATTTAGGGCACGAGCAGGCGATAAAAAAAAAAAAAAAAAAAAAAAAAAAATTACGCGGCTGCTTTGGAGAGGTTTAAGATTTAATAAAATTTAAAACGATGGTGGGAAGACTGGGGGGGGGGGGGGGGGGGAACAAAA
>JASSUY010008524.1:0-10316 GCA_032466535.1 Forpus xanthops
AGAGGGGAGACTGAGATGAGCTCTTAGGCACAAGTTCTTCCCTGTGAGGGTGCTGAGGCGCTGGCACAGGGTACCCAGAGAAGCTGCGGCTGCCCCATCCCTGGCAGTATTCAAGGCCAGGTTGAATGGGGCTTGGATCAACCTGCTCTAGTGGAAGGTGTCCTTGCCTGTGGCAGGGGGTTGGAACTGGATGAGCTTTGAGGTCCCTTCAACCCAAACCATTCTATGAATCTTTGATAATAGTCAAAAAAAGGCAGTGAAGATTCGGACTGAAGTTTTTTCGTATTCAGAAGCAAACAGAAGACCCAGGTAAATGCTCCTCTGAGAAAGAAAAGGCCTGGATTGCATTATTCACTCTATAATTGAGCTTTCTGTAAAAACCCAAAAGTACATCCAGCTGTCTTTCTTTCTGTTAGAGAATGATGAAGGAGGAACAGAAATCAGACCCATCTTGCTTTCTTCAGGAAACAGCATGATTCCCGCATAGCTGTTTGTGTTCGTTTATGAATTGTTCATTTATCAACAAACTGAGATTTTTCCATCCATGCGTAGAAGACTTGGTTTTCTGACACAAAGCTAACAGCATCTGTGCTTAATTAAACATTAATAGTAACAAATGGCTGCCTATCAGGTTTTTATCCCCTTGTCAATCTGTGCGGTATCTGAACAACTTCTGGAAGGCGGATTTCTCTTCCTGCTTAGGGTGCTTGTTACCCACATGCTCAGGGCTGCCCCGTTCCAGTGGGGTGCTGGGCACTTGGAAAGAAGTCATGGAAGCATAGAAAGGCCTGGGTTGGAAAGGACCTTAAGATCACCCATTTCCAACCCCCTAGCACAGGCAGAGGCACCTTCCACTAGACCGTGTTGCTCCAAACCCCGTTCAACTTGGCCTTGAACACTGCCAGGGATGTCACCCACATTGATTTACAGGACTGTGGCAAGATAGAGGAAGAAAGGTGAGCCCGTGCTGTCATTATGCCTCATGTGGGGCTTGCACTGAGGAGGATGTATGTGCTCAGGGATGCATGTGAATACAAGTGATTTGAAACTGCTTTGGTTCTCCTGTGCAGCAGTGGCTCCAAATTATCAATATTCAGCTTTATATCTTTTATTTTTAATTTAAATTGTCTTTTAAATGGCTGTTTGGGAAACGTATCAGGGAAAAAAAATGGGTTTGCTAACATGAAAATGAGAGTCCCACAGCAGATAAATAGAGTGAATGAAGCTGCTGCCGTAGAAGGAAGTGGACTGGCAGGAAAGGAAGTGAGGTACTACATTTTTGTAGTACACTGATTGCACATTGTATTTGTGATATGTCATATTTGCTCCTGTAAAGTGTGTTCCTGTTCAGACAGCCTATGGAAAAGTTTAAATGCATTGCATATGGTTTATAAACCGCACCACAGTTCCACCTTTGTGGGTGAAAATCTGTTTCTCCGTCTCCGTTTGTGCTGTCCCTTCCTGGGGGAGCTCTCCTTGACTGGTTCCTTATTGTTTCTTAGCATCCACAAAGCCCAGGCACCTTTTCCCCTTCTCCTTTACAGTCCATCTCCCTAGAACTCAATCAGATGGTCTCCCCTACAGCTCACTTCAAACACTTGCTAACTTCAAAACCAGCAGTTCAAACAACTCTGGTTTATTTGCTGGTTTTGAAGCAGTTAGAGCTGAAATAATTAGCTAATACCTTTTAAATATGTGTTTTAAAGATTATGGCTTAAATCCCCAAAGTGTGTCATCACTTGGAAGCAAGTCTCCTTAAAATTGCAGAGGAAGCAGAAATTATAGGAGAGCTCCAGATGGTCCAGCAGTTTGCTGTGTATTTACAGTAAACCAGATCCTTCCCCTCAGCCTTCTATCTCAGGAGTAAATACAGTTGATTAGGAAAAGGTGAGGGGCTTTCTGTGAGCTGTGTCCTTTCACTAACCTGCAAGTGAAAAAAGCCACCGCGGCTGATTCCCGTGCCCTAAAACCACATGTAGAAGTCCAGCAAACACTGAGCTCTTGCCTGCACAGGCAGCGTTATCCTCCAGCACAGCTGGCAACATCTGTGTCACATCACCCCAGCCAAGGGAAGAGCTGTTGGTAAGAAACCAACAGCACTGAATCTTTTATTATTATCCTTTTTTTGCCCTTGGCTGTTTATTTGGAGGGTCTTGACAAGTGTTTTATTATTTTGTGGTCTGTGGCTTGGAAGGTGGAAGTACAAAAGAGATTTGACTGAAATATTGAGGATATTTGCAACTCTCACATCTCTGGCATGGCTCAGCTCTGCTTTCGAATCATTGCCGAATAGTCAGTGTTCTCACTGATCACAGATGTTGCCCTGAATCAGAAGAAAGCCCCATTGTCCATCTATGCAGAGATCTATAGAGAACATCTTTTTGGGTCTCTCAGTAGCTTTTTTGTCAACTGTATTTTTCTTGTATGCTTGTTTGTGCTCCAGCTGGGCCTTCTGTGCCTTGTACAGAGAAGCAAACCCTGCCAGCACATTGCATTATTTATAAGGCAGAGATGCTATCAGATCTCACCCAGGTTGGAAGAGACTCTGCTTTCAAATAATTATAGAATTTACATTTATGTAGTGCCTCTCAGGGAGACCTTGAAGTGCTGTGTCGAGTGTCAATATGAAGCCAGGGTAGTTAGTTTGCTGCTGAACAGAAATAAACCAGTTGGGTGGGATAGGAGAGCAAACACCCCATCAGTGGCCAGCTGCCAGAGGTTGTGAGGAGAGTATAGGTAGAAGATACAGATGTCTTCCAACAACAGCAAGCATCTTTCAACAAGTGCAAGGTCCCGCATCTGGTTTGGGGCAATCCCAAGCGCATCCACAGACATAGTGAATAGAGACTGTATTGAGAGCAGCCCTGAGAAGAAGGACTTATGGGTTTTGGCTGACAAGGGGAAATGGCTTTAAGCTAACAGAGGAGAAGTTTAGATTAGATGCTATGAAGTTCTTCCCTGTGAGGGTGCTGAGGTGCTGGCACAGGGTGCCCAGAGAAGCTGTGGCTGCCCCATCCCTGGTAGTATTCGAGGCCAGGTTGGACAAGGCTTGGAGCAAGCTGCTCTAGTGGAAGGTGTCCCTGCCTGTGGCAGGGGGTTGGAACTGGATGAGCTTTAATGTCCCTTCAACCCAAACCAGTCTGGGGTTCTATGATTATATGATCTATATTGGAATTTAAGTAAGAAAGCAGGGCTGAAGCAGTGTGGTAAAAGAGCGCTGGGCTCATACATGACCACTGTGGATATAGTCATACTTTTTTTTCATTCAAAATAGTTATTCATGGTGTATAGTTCTCTATGCAAAGCAAACTGGGACTTTTAAATCCATTCTCCAAGGCAGGGATAAGCACTCACCTGGTTTTGACAGAAAGGAGGGTTTGACATGGTGTGGAGTGAATGCAAGGGTGCACCTGCAGGTTAATCACAGCTGTGCACATCTGGGCTGTTTCACATCGTCTGTATTGATGTAGTATTCCAGTTTTAGCCGCAACTTGGCATGTTCCTGGTTTCTCAGCAGGGACAGGCACAGGCTACAGTTTCCTCTGAAGTTCATTTGATCTGGATGTTTGTAACATATGCTTGTCTCTAGGAATGTGTTTGTTAGAAGGAGGGGGTTCTGGAAGGATGCAAAAGATTCATATTTAAGCATAAAGCCCAGCAAAGAGATTACTTTTAGTACATCTGCAAGTGGAAGAAGAGCTCTGCTTGCTCTTGCCTTGGCATAATGAGTTAAGCAGTTTGGAAAAGTAGATTAGGACAGGTTGGATGGGGTTTGGAGCAAGCTGGTCTAGTGGAAGGTGTCCCTGCCTGAGGCAGGGGCTTGGAATTGGGTAAGCTTTAAGTTCCCTTCCAACAGAAACCAGTCTGGGATCCTATGATTATCTTAGGTTAACCTTTTCTTTTTCTTTAGAAAATCAGTTTTACACAGGAAGCTTTAAAATAAAAACAGGGGGTAAACACCCAGGAATTCCTGGAGTGGGATGTCAAGACAAGAGGTGTTATGACCCAAGGTCTGATTTGGGATAAACTGGATTCCTTCTGTAAAGGCTATTTCATTACTCTGCTCCTGTTTGGAAGTTCTCATGGGAATACCAGAACACGGGTGCGTTCATCTGATGGGATCAAAATACATTTGATTACTATTTTCTGAAGACTTGTGTTATGGCTCATCTAAAAGGTCCCAATTTAAGATCTTGAGATTGTAAGATTATTTGTATTTGAAGCAGCACAAATCAATATGAGGGCAGTTTGAGGAGATAACAAGAGTCTGGGAGCTTCAGACTGAGGAGGTGCAGTTTTGAAAGCTGGCTAAATGAGCTATGATGTCTTCTGTTGGCAAATCCTGGTCAGATTTATAACTGGTGGCTTTTGAAAGCATACAGCACTCTCCAACTCTGGAAATTAATATTGTACTGATGGACCTGCTTGAACAAACATAATGAAAACTGTGCTCTCTGTCACGGCAAGCTGAAAAAGCAGATGGCAGTCGGAAGCTGAGCAGCATACAGAAGTTTGAAATTTGAAATTAAATCAATTTGAAGCTTTGTTTGTGCCTGAGGCAATCTTTCCCCTCAGATGAAGGAGAGTGGCTAGCTGAGCTCTTTTACATGGGCTCTGGTTTTGCAGAGGCTGCTGGAAGAGTTCAAATCCTCGATGAGCTACATCATTGTATCAGCGTGGACGTAACAGTGGAGCAGGAATAGGGAATTCAGGTTGGTCCCAAGCAGCAAGCCTTTCCAAAACTGTAAACCTCAGTAATGAGATGGGTACAGAAGAGGGGCTTCTGCTTTTACACAGCGTGCCATAAATATTCAGATTATGTCATATGTTTCCTGTGCTCTGAAGAGATGTAAAAAAATAGCTGAAGAAAGCAAGCATCCTGAAACAGACGTACCCACAGTGTTGTTCTGCTGCAGTAAATCAACTCACATCTTGATTTAAACGTCATGGACTGTTTTGACTTCTCTGTAAGCTCACAGGAGATCACAGAGTAAAGCAGGGAAGTTGCTCCCTGGGCAAAGTTTTGGTCTATGTATCTAAGAGTTCATTAGTAGGATGGGTTAGGCTGGACCCTGAGGTCTTTATTTGTACTTAACTCAAGACTCTCCCAGGTTTTAATGAGAGCTTTACCTGAATAACAACTACTTTTTATCTGGCCAGTGAGATTGCTATCACCTGCAGAATCATGAGCCTTTTTCTGCTGCCTCTTTCCTTTTTGATAATAGGGCCTTCTTTGTAGTTGCCCAGATTTGTGTAGGGAACCCTTGGAGCAGGTTCAGGGCTTCTGCTTCTTGGCCACCAATGGCTACATCAGTTCAGTGGTGAAGAGTTATGTTATTTCTGCTGATTTTGAGGTTTTTTTTGGCCTCTCCTTTTCGGAAATCACCCTTTAACACCGCAGCTGCACTCATCTGCTGCCTTGAGCTCTATAAATCTGCTGCTGATAGTTTGTGTCGTTCCCGCACAGATTATCAGTGCAAAAATCAGTTGCAGAGATTTTGTTAGTCCCTGAACCCTCAGACCTCTCAGAGGTGGTGGGTGTGCAGCTGCGTTTGAGAGGGTTCATGCATGCACAGAAGGGAAATGCTCATTTTAGCAAAGCATTTGAGTCAAGAGATGTTAAAAGAAAATCAATTTAATGACTTTTACACTCGCAGAAAGAACAAAATCATATCAGGATTCTCAGAAGATGGCAGAATTCTCAGCCAGCCTTTTAAATAAATGAGCCAGCCTGTTCCTTGCTCCTTCGTTAGGGATTCTGGTTTGCTGCTCATCCATTTGGTCAGGATGAGTGGTTTGTGCTGCAATAAGCATTCACCTGGAACCCACTCTCAGTATAAACTACACCTTTATCTGGAAAAGTAGATGCTGAAGTAGCTAGAAATGAAACAAACTCAACTATATTGAAATACCAGCTGTAATAACTGCAATTTTCCTGAAGGGGTATGTAAAGAAGAATGTACAGCCCAAACCTACAGCTCCACCACGTTCCGTGGGGCAGGCCAGAGTGTAAAATCAGTGTGGCTATGGGATGAAGAGAAGCATGGGCTGCGCAAAGGAAGGACCACAAATGATTCCCCTGTCAAGCACCCAGGTCAGACAAGTTGCTTCTTTGCTTGTTGATGCCAGGAGCCTGTGGCATTGGTTCAGCTGCAGGGAGAGGAGTTGTGAGCTTCTGCTCCTGGCACTGTGCTCATGCTTGTGAGTGGGTTATTTCTGAACCCTGGGTGGACTTGGTGGCCTTGTGCTGGGCTGGTTTCTAGGAGGCTGCTGCAGGACCACAGCAGTGACCTTCAGAGCTGTGCACAATGGGTGATTCCCAGCAGTCACACACAGTTACCTTCTTCAGTGATGTCTTTGGTGACACGCTGATTGACACTGAAAGGCTTGCTACAGATGATAGGTCACCACAGCTATTAACATTTTTCTAGTGCTAAACCACTCATTATTCTTTCTGATATGCAGTTAGTTTTGCATCTGTCATATATGAGTGCATGATACGAAGAGCAGTGTACCTATTGCTCAGTGTCACTGGGTTGCAACTAGAAGATCTTAAGGTCTTTTCGATCTGTAATGGTTCTATAATTCTGTGTTGGAATGTGGGACCAAGGGACCAGTTCTTTTGGGAATTTCTTCTGTCCCAGCTTTTTGTCCAATTCCAACATACTTTCTTTCCCTAGTCTTATATGATATTTAAAAATCTTCTGGTGTGGAAACAATGGAAGGAAGAGGCTGGACAAGATGGTCCTGATGTTTCCGGTGTTGGACATCCAAATGGGGGTTTGGACTGGAAGACATGTCCTGAGCTATTGGGATTTGCTCTTTTTGCATGGAACATTCTAAGTCTAAAGCCTGAAGCAGATATATGGGATCTAGAATTCAAATATCCACCCCAAACTGTGTGTAAAGTCAGACTCCTGGAGCCAGTGTTTGGGATCTGCCTTCCAGTACATGCTGAGAAGTTTATAAGGAGATACAAGGCATATCCTCACAGATACCACTTCCCAGATACACAGACATGGGCTTCCTTTGATTTCTCTTCTCAGCTTCTCTCCTTTTCTCAATAGGCAACCAGCACCAGGTCCCAATCCAGCTGGAAGGCCAATGATATAGCCTAGCAGAACAGAACATGGGTATCAGTAGTGTGTGCTGAAGATCTGTGCTATTTAATAGAGGCTGCAGCTTCTCCAAAGGCTCTTACACACATCTTATGTTTAGGTCTGTCTGCAGCTCTTTGATTTAAGTGTATCTTGATTATGGAGAATCAGAAATTAGCTCTGTCATTCTGCTGTTAGGTTGCTACTGCTACTGATGATGAATTAACATGGCTAATGCAGCATCGAGTGCAGGCCCCTCTGCAATGCTGTCTTACAGGTAGAAACACACTTACAAATGTAGCAACCTAACTGCATAAATCTTCAAATGTCTTTGCAATCTTGGCTATCCAGACTTAATTACCTTCAGATAATTGAAAAGAGTGCATCAATACATTGTAATATGAATAACTAGGACTGGAGTTTGGGAAGCTTCAAACACCTCTATTGTGTCTTGATGGATACACGTGCTGTGTGCTTTCATGTCTGTGTGTGCCAAGCAAGTTCTGCATGCCCATGTAATGATGTATGAAGATTCCCACGTAACAACTCCCCTGCCCCCAAAAATGGTAGCAATTTCTTCTTTTGTGTGTCAGGAATATGTGATTTTGTTGTCAGCACATTTTTTGTAATGAAAAGCAAATGGTATCCAATATGTCTTGGAGAAAACGTGCAAGCAACAGCAAAATTATATGTTGTTAAAAAAAAAAGATATCTAACTTGTTTGCTGTCAATACAGCTCTTAATGACAGAGTACAAGGAGAATGCACCTAGTGTTCACTGCATGTGTGTAGTGATATGTAGGGATTGGAATATATATATGTATTAAAGAAACTATATCGTAAGAAATTAAGTTGCAAATGCTGGATGCACATCTGCAACACTTCATAGAGAGGAGTGTGTGTGGACTTTGTGAATAAGGACTTTGTGCTGTAAAAGGTGTACAAATTGAAAATCCCTGTCTGGTCTTTTCAAAGGGAAGATATAGCCAGCTCCCTGAAATGACACCCTGCAATTTGTTGTGATTTTAAGTTCAGACATGGAGAGTAATTTTCTAACTCACAAATCTGAGCAAGGTGCAAGCGAAACAAAAAACCACAGTGTATTTGTATGTGTGTGTAAGAAAGAGCCTTAGAATCATAGAATAGTTAGGGTTGGAAAGGACCTTAAGATCATCCAGTTCCAACCCCCCTGCCATGGGCAGGGACACCTCCCATCAAACCATGCCACCCAAGGCTCTGTCCAACCCGGCCTTGAACACCGCCAGCGATGGAGCGTTCACAACTTCCCTGAGCAACTCATTCCATTGCCTCACCACCCACACAGTAAAGAATTTCCTCCTCAGATCCAATCTAAACTTCCCCTGTTTAAGTTTGATCTGTTACCCCTTGTCCTCTCACTAGAGTCCCTAATGAAGAGTCCCTCCCCAGCATCCTTATAGGCCCCTTCAGATACTGGAAGGCTGCTATTGCCTTCCTTCTTTATTTGCAGTCTCCCATTAACTTCGTCCAAGCAAAGAGCTGCTACATGGAATTCTTCCTCCAACTGGAGCTGATTTTAAGTTCCTGAGTTATTCAGTGTAACTTGGGAAATGGATTTTTACCCAAAGCTCCCTCATTCCAAGACAGATTATGAATGAGTTTCCATTCCTATTGCCAGTAGAATTGATTGTTCTTGCACTAAAATCAGCAAGAAGACATCTGGGCTAAAATCTCAGTGTTTCTGAAGCACACAGCAGAGCTCCCATTGTCAGATTCCCCCCAAGTACAAACCCTTCCTGCTTGCATCCAGTATAAATATACTACACAAAGATCCAGTCATGCTAAACCTCGTTCATGCAGTGAATATTTGCAAGAAGTGAATAAAAAGGAGAATGAATACTTAAAAGGAAGAAATCTGTGGCCTTGATTGAGTGAGTGTCCAATAAATATTTGATGCCAATATTTGTCCTGATCTTGATGAGACTCTTAATGAGCTTTTCCTTTGTGATCTTTTCTTGGCTATCCTTTGTCCTTTCTTCTCCCCATCTGTTGGACAGCCTCTCTCTGTTCCAGGTAGGAAAATGTACTTCTCCAAAGTGGAACTTCCCTGAAATATAATGGTAGTTTTCAAAATTAATAATTAAGAATCTGTGGGCTTTTCATAAGAATGTGTTTTTCATAAAAAGCTATTATACTCTGCATCTGCCCCCCACAACCTTATTTGTATGCTAATACTTCTCAGGATAGCCAAACTGTCCTCATTTCACACACACCTGCGTGTTCTTTAGTGTTCTATTTTATTCTTTGTTTATAAAAACGCGGGGTTATGAAGATTCTTCTCCTCATCACTGCTGGAAGCCCAACATAGCAACATACCACTCTTATGTCAAATTCAGCATATGAGGGTCCTGTCCAGCCTGGCTGCACATTCACTTGGATTTGGTATCTGGTGCTTTGCAACCTCTGTTTCTGACTGTGCTTACATAGGGCAAGGCACTGGAGCCCTTCAAGGATGCTTCAGGCACTTTGAGGAGCCCCCAGAGTGGTAGGGATGTCTGCAGTAAGCAATTAAAAATTGCCTAAGACTCTATTTGAAAATAGTTTTATGAATCTAATTTTCAAGCATAACATTCAGCCTAGGAAAGCCACAGAGTCTGGCTGCTGCTACTGCTGCCTTACACTGTAGTAACCCATTAACTTCAGTAACAGTGTCTTCATTTACACATTCATAGTGTGCACCAGACTGCCTGGAAGCTGCAGCCACTGGATCGTGCTTGGCTGTTCTTTGCAGCTAGAATAAGCCATGTAAACAGTGCTGAGAAAATGAGCACAAAGGAGGCTACCATCAGTGAGAAGCAGCCTTCCTCACTTTAGCTTCTATGGACCGGCGTTTTGCATCTTTATTTCTGATGAGATTTTACGTGGTGTTTATGTTCAGTAGCAAAACACAGGAAGTGAACAATTGTTGTAGTTCTTTTTTTTTTTTTGCTGCTGTAGAAAACCAAGGAGGGGGAATCACTGAGATGTAGTTTCAACTCTGCTGTAGCAAATATCTGCCTTGTTGCTTCCATTCAGCTGACATGAGACGCAGACCCATAGAATCCCAGACTGGCTTCTGTTGGAAGGGACCTTAAATCTCACCCACTTCCAACTCCCTGCCATGTGCAGGGACACCTTCCACTAGAACAGGTTGCTCCAAGCCCCTGTGTCCAACCTGGCCTTGAACACTGCCAGGGATGGG
>JASSUY010008526.1:0-43107 GCA_032466535.1 Forpus xanthops
ACTTGTTCCAACAGTTCCATGTCCTTTTTATGTTGAGGACACCAGAACTGCACATAATACTCCAAGTGAGGTCTCACGTGAGCAGAGTAGAGGGGCAGGATCACCTCCCTCGACCTGCTGGTCACTCTCCTTTTGATGTAGCTCAGGATACGGTTGGCTTTCTGGGCTGTGAGCGCACACTGCTGGCTCATGTTCATTTTTTCATTGACCAACACCCCCAAGTCTTTCTCCTCAGGGCTGCTCTGAATCTGTTCTCTGCCCAACCTGTAGCTGCGCCTGGGATTACTCTGACCCAGGTGGAGGACCTTGCACTTGGCATGGTTAACCTTCATCAGATTGGCATCAGCCCACCTCTCAAGCATGTCAAGGTCCCTCTGGATGGCATTCCTTCCCTCCAGCGTATCAACCAAGTCACAGAGCTTGGTGTCATCGGCAAACTTGCTGAGGGCACATTCAATCCCACTGTCCGTGTCACTGACAAAGATGTTGAACAAGACCGGTCCCAACACCGATCCATGAGAGACACCACTCGTTGCTGATCTCTAGGTGGACATTGAGCACATTCATTATGCCAAACTTGAAAATTCATCTTTTCTAACTTTTCTGTTAATTTTGGTTTACCATCAAGACCCATAGCTTCTGTGCCATGAGGTATACTAGTGTTTATTTCCAAAGTGTTATCCCTGATCTTTATTAGCCCTTTGAAACCAAATGCACACTGTGTATTAGTTACCAAGCTTAGTCCTTCACCTGACAAATGGCTAGCTGGCTAGGTAAAAACAAGCTGCTTTTTAAAGGCTTGTCATGGTTTAAGCCCAGCTGGTAACTCAGAACCACTTAAACCATGACAAGACTCTAGTCTCCAGCCCACCAGGGTACCTGGGTATGTACAGCTACAGCCTACATTAACCTTTAGCATTCTGTAGTGTATGGACATACGTGAAAAGGAGATTATGACTTTGTAAGACCTTTATAAGGAGATGGCACAGGTGTGTATAGTTCACTCTAGCTGTATTTTGCTAGCATTTGCACATAACGGAGTAGCATCTTCCTCTGCAATAATCTTACCTATATAATGGTGTCAGAGCATGTCCTGCCAGCTGGGGTGAACTACTTTACACTGTATCTGATATTGTTTCCTTTTTATCTGTTGAGATAGAATGCTTTGCTGTGTATCCTGATATCCCATGGCTCTCTTTTGAGAGCTCTGTTAGCACATCTTGATTCCATCTGTACCCTTGAAGACGCCTGTTAGGTGGAAGATGTATCTGTCAGACACATGTAGATTCTGGACAGCAGCCCTTTACGGGTCACGCCTTGAAACATTACTAATTTGATTTCAAAGGGAGCTATTACAGAATGTCTTTTGTGTTGTTAGGCCTCAGGAGAAGGTCCTCAGTTGGACATACTGAAATGCTGCATTTGCTATAGCCATGGAGCCCCTTGTTGGAATAGATATAAGAATCAGTTGTGCCTTTGTCTTAGAGCTCAGTACCTTTCAGGAGGAGTCCCCTGATGAGAAAGGGGGATGGCTTAATGTGTGTTAAAAGGTTTGGGGGACAGAAACTTAGTGATCCACAACATCCATTTGATGCTGTCTGAGGCTGTTGAGCAACCTCAGGAAATGAGTTGAAATCTGACTCTTGTTTGACTATCCTGAGCCCTGAAACTGGGATGGTGGGTGTGAGAGGGTTGACATACACATCTGTTCACTCTGTTCAGTGCTTTGAAGATCTGTGATGTAGCCTGTGGCTTTTTATGGTGCAGTCCTGCATTTTTAAGACTAAGAATTAGACACCTTTGTGCTTGAAGTTAAGCATGACTGTGACTCATTCAGCTGTCACTCTTACAGACTTGGTGTGAGAACCATATGGATAGGAAGGAGTAACCTAGACCCAAGATGCAAGTTCACAGATTGCAAGACAGGAGGCCAAACACTGAAACAGCATCTGACAAAAGTGAGTAATTGGTCAAAGTTTCCACTTCTGTTCAGTCAAATTTCCAACATAAATTAATCTGTTGTCTCAGGGTAGTGGCTTTTCCCCCGGTAAGCTGTGGGTTCACAGCTACTTCACTTTTTGCAGTTAGTTACAGTTGCTCGTTGGCTTTACAATCTCTGAGCGCATTAGAGCTATAGTAGAAGCCTGACTGGCATTCGTAAATAGGCAATGCTTGGGACTTAGTAATACTCTAACTCAATGCAGTAGCATGCCAAAATAAAGGTCATTTCAATTTCATGTTATGTCATGCAGTTTTGAAGTGACATGTGTTTAACGAGTTTTCTCCAGTAAATGGAAGATAGCAAGTATTACACTAATAAGCTTTGATGATATGCCCACCAAAAAAAAAAAAAAAGGAAAAATTTTTCCCAAAACATTAAACTGATATTTTACCAAAGAAAAAAAAAAGTAAAACAGAGCAAAGATTCCAACTCCTGCCCCCAACCTTCTGTAATGTAGAAAATTAGGCTTTTTGGCCCTTTCCAGATGACAGTTTGCAGAAGTTTCACTCTAATTTATTCCTGTATGCCCTATACTACAGAGATTGAGGCTGATCTTCTGATAGGAATAGGAGAGCATGAAAGGTGCAAATTGTGCTTCTCAGAAGCTGTTTCACAAACCTCATGATGGGACCACTAAAGAAGAGAAAATCTGGTCCCTATTTGTATGGAGCTTATAATTGTGCATAGAAAGGTGTGGAGTAGTTTTCTGTCTTCTCATATAACAATGCCTGCTTGTCTTGCAGCTCTGCCCAGTACCCCAGCTGGTTGTTTTCTGTCATCTCTATCAGGGTAGAGACTCAAACAAGTACAAGCTAGAATACAGGAGGAGCTGTCTGAATGTCAGGATAAGCTTTTTCATGGTGAGGGTGGTCAAACACAGGTTTCTCCCCAGAGGATGTGAAGTCTCTGGCCTTGGAGATACACAGAAGCCATCTGGACATGGTCCTGAGCAACCTGCTTCAGCTAGCCCTGCTTGAGCATGGTGGTTGAATCAGCTGACTACTAGAAATCTCTTCCAACCTCAACCATTCTATGACTGTGATTCTGTGGCTGTTTGATCAGGGCTGCTGATATCTTGACATACAAAGGCTTAAAGATGTTGAGCAAAATCTGTTCCTGGGAATGTTGCTTTTGGTGTCAGCAGTGGGTTGTGTGGCACATTAAAACTTAATAGTTTCTTCAGGACAGAATAGGCAGGAGAAGTATTTCAATAGTTGATAGTGTACTTGAGTGTGCAGGAGGGACCATTGTATTGAGACTGGCTTTCTGAGGAGGACGTGTGAAGCTATGGGAGGTAGGGCCAACCTAGTAAATGGTTTGTAGTGTAAACATTGGTGATGTATACCTTTCAGCAGTTTGCAGCAAAGTGTATACTGGTTGGGTTTTGCAAAAGTTGGTTCTTAATGTTCTATGTAATCCTTTGTAGTCAGAGAATGAAACGTCTCTTGTGCTGGTCACACACCAAGTCTTGTCTTTTTTTCGGTCACTGTTCCTACTGATGTCAAACTGAGGGTGAACTGGGAACTGAGAAGTCAATAATGTATGCAAAATGAAGCATTTGCCCCCCTCCGTCTCCTGTCTGCCCCCAGTGAGCAATAGCAATAGGCAGATATTAGGACTGGTTTCCTGGCAAAATTTGGCATTAGGCTGCAGTCCTAGAACAGGGCAGCTAAAGTAATTCTAATTAATTTCCTTTTCAAGGCACATTTTTCTGAGCAGCACTGAAGGTGTTATAGTACTTCATCTTGGGTCTACAAACTGCAAAAAGGCTGCTGTGTTGTATACAAATGCTAAATCTATGTTGTTCAGCTGATCGATTACTTTTTTGGGTCAATGGTTGCATGACATTTAACAGGGGACAGCTAAGTCCATGTAGATAGTAATTTAAAAAATAGAAGGAGACCATGTACTTGCTGTCTTAAGCAATATAATGAAATTTAATAATACAACCATTTAGTACCACACTAAATGGTTTTTACAACCTGTTCTGCCCAGTAATCATGCCAAATACATTGTGATATTTATATTTTTCCTGTACAAGGCATGAGCACTTCTATGAGCTTCCACGATGATAATATTTGGCTTAAAAATTATTTTCACAAATTTTGAAATGTTTTTAGTCATATCGAATTCGATGCCAGAAGATAAACAAAATGGCTTCGAGAATATTTATGATGCTGTGCTTGTTATTTAACCTAGCTTAATGCATTCGTAGTAATAGGAAACTGAAATTACCTTTTGAATGAATGTATCATGCAACTGAGAAATCTCGTAAGACAACAAAAGACTGTGTATTTGCTGCTTTTTGACTGATACAGTGCCCAGCAAAGTCAGTAGAAATTCTCTTGTGAGCAGAGATAGCAGGATAGCGCTGCACTTCTCTTCCTTTGTTATAAATTCCTGTACAGCTGCACATACATTGTGTCACTGTTTTTAACTGGCTCTGTTATCTGTCAGGATAATTTATTCAGATCTCCTTTTACATTCTAGGTATGCACTGTCATCACAGTGCCTCTGTGCCGGGTACTGTGACTGATCAGCCACTGGCGCTCAGATACTTGCGCTTGGAAAAGGGGCTGAGACATGCAGAATTGTGAAAGGGCTGGTGCCAGGGATGTCAGAGCCAGTAACCAGCCTGGCATTATGGGCCTGGGAGAAACCACCCCCTGGGACTGCAGCTGTGCTGTGGGACTGAAGACAGGTTGGATTGCAGATGTATAGTAATGCTTAAAGGCTGGCTGTGCTGTCAGAGCATCATGTCTCTTGTTTCACAAGAGAATTGTACGCAGTCTTTGGGCCTTTCATGTCTTGCATTTTATCCTGAGACCCATCTCCTTTTGAAAAGACATTAAAAGGGGTCTAGCATGTGTACAGGTAGGATTTTTTTTCCTAGTAGGAAAGAAATTTTTCAGACTTTGCATGCAAATTGTTGGAAAGAGCAGGTACACTGTTGTATAAACTTGGAGCATGTGAATTGTGAGACAAACATGTTCTGTATATGGTGCATTTGTTTGAATGAGTGACCACAATCAAAAAATACATCTTGAAAATAACCTTGCAGTCCAGGAGAAAATAACATGAACACCATGCAAACAGTTTCCAAACTCTGTGGTTGCGATGTAAGACTTTAGTGAGATTATGTGTATGAAGTTATTGAGAAAATCCAAGTTACTGCTTCCATAATAACCATGGCTTTACCAAAACTCAATTTGCATTGTATTTGCAGAAGTCCTGTGTCTTTACAAATGAGTTAGAAGCCCAATGTCCTGGCCAAAAAAAATTATAAATTCTGTGTTGTTGCTTTTGACTGATGCTGTTAAATAGAACAACTACTAAATTGGCACTTTATTTTAAAAGTTGCTTTTTTTTTAAGGGCTCCTAACACTTTCTGGCTTGCATTAAACCTGTGCTGTCCTCTGGGTGCATCCTCTGTTCATTAATACTTCTTTTAAATTTTGAAGTGCTATTTGCTGCCCCTGACATAAATGTGTATCTTCCAGTGGAACTTCCCATGCTGATAGGGCTAGGTAAAGCACATTGTACAGTTCTTTTGGCCTGATCTTCATTTAACAGTGGGGGTAATTGTGGCATTAGGACACATATCTTGGAAAGTAAATGAGGTGGTATTGAAGTGCTAGAAGTGTTTTTGATGTGCAGAGTTGGTTTCAGTACATTATTACAAGAGGAAAAGGCTCTACTTAGAATTCAAGGAGGGATGAACAGATTGAAAGTTATGTTTGGGATGGGCTTTGTCGCTACTGAAAATAACTGTGGAATCTCTAGGGAATCTATTCAACTCTGCCACATCTATGTTAAAAGGAAACCACGTCAATTGTACTGAGGAACTTGGATGAGTTTCACAAAACCACTTCAGTGTAACCTAGTGTTTTATCAGCTTTAAAGAGTGCTGTACCTTTTTCAGATAGGAAAGGGATATGAAAAGTAAACAAACCATTCCTGTATCCAGGATGAAGAAAAAAAGTGGATGAGAAGTGTGGAAAATCGTTCATACATAAATGTAGGTTTTACTGCATTTAATGGCACAGAACTGCTGTGTCAGCTTTGGGGACCAGTTCTCTGCTGTGTTGCTCTTTGGGCTGCCCAGTGGTTGTAAAAGTCTGCTTAGAGTGACCATGTTTCACATGTATGGATCTAAATACCTATTATGCAAGACAGCAAAGAATCAGACCCAGGTATGGGTTATATGCAGATTCTCAGTAGACTCCATTCTAGATGCAGGTTTCTCTGCTCACTGCAACAAGATCTGCAGCCCACTCAGCAGATGCTCCACTAATTGTTCCATACTTTTCTTGTCCACAATCTTTTTCCTTATGTCTGAAGGGGTACCTTTAAGATTAACTGTGAAAAAATATTTTTAAGATACCTTATTTGCCTTGGACAGGAAAACTGTATTCTGAGAGAGTATGCCACAAAATGGGAGCTGTGGTTCAGGCTTGGTCATGCTGTTCCTAACCTTTCCCTGCATGACTGCACTGTATCTTGAATTGATTATGGAAAGTAATTTGAAGCTGTTAGTTCATTTAATTGTCAGTTCTGTGTCTCTGCACTGAGTCAGTCAATGATTCTTCTGAAGTGACTGCTGCTACATTGCATAGCTGCTTATGTGGCCATTGGATGTATATTGATGGCACTAATGGAGTCACTGAGCCAAGCTCACAGCTAGCAATGTCACAGCTTCCCAGGTATTGATCATGATGATGATTTGTTCTACTGCAGTGTCCTCAAAGCCCAGGCAGTATCAGAATCCAATGTACTAGTTAGCAGATAGGATGACATAGCCCCAAGGCTGAAGAGTCTACATGAAACTTGAAAGAAGACAGTAAAAAGCAAAAACAATGGTGTGGATGGTGATACAGGATGCACAGCCTTTGAGCTTCAGCATCACTTTGAACCCCCTTGAAAACAGTGAATATAATACAGATTTTTTAGATATTGAACTTGACAATAGTATTTTAATTAAAAAGAATTTTCTAATGAACTTTGTCCATTCTAAACCTAGCAAAGAGGGATGACTTTTTTTTATGGACCAGGTGATGAATGTTTGCATCAATGGTAGATCTGAAAACACCTTGTAGAAAACAGCTATTAGGTCATTAGTCCACGTCATGCCAAAGATAGGTTTACTCTTAATTGTGTGCTGTCTGGATATGTGTTTTCATGTTATTTTGAAAACTAATGTTAATTTAACTCTATTTTGCCTCCTTTTTGTCTCTGATGCTGTGGTAAATTGTCACTTTGTGTCTTGGATGTTCTTTAGCTTACCAGCTTTTGTAGACTCACCACTTCCGACTACTGATAGCCTCAGCTGTATCTGAACTAGTGATATAGAGATGAAAAGCTGTGTATTCCATTACTGAGCTTTTTCTTTATAGGTTCTTTTTCTTCCAAGATTGCTCTCTTTGTCAAGCACTTTTCTTGAAAATGTCTTTGAGACTTGTCCTAGGGACTATAATGATCATGTTCATTGAAGAACAAGAAAGCAGAACAACCTGTAGCATTAGGGAATTACTCCTCACATATACAATTGGATAAGATGAGACTGATGCAGCATCTGATAATAACAGATTTCTTTTGGAGCAAAGGCATTTGATTGCTATTTGCATTGAGAATCATGGAATGATTCTAAGAATTCTTGTAGAAAATAGGATTTTCTGTATAAGAAGAAACTTCACATTTCTTGGGGGGGTTTGGGGGGGGGGGAAAGTCAGTGATAATACTGTTGTACAAATGATCTGGGATGATGATAAGTAGTCTGCAGCTACCTGACACTGTGTGACCCAGCCAGAGAAATGTGTCTGGGTTATACTGGATTGAAATGACACAGTTGTGTATTTACTGTGCTGAGATCAACTGTGGGGCCATGAACAATTAATTCTTTCTCAGAATGGAAAAGGAAAACAGCTGTGCATCCCATTGGGCACCACTGGAGGACCACTTAGCTGATGAAGGTGCTAAGCCTATTGAAATGTTGAGAGTAAGTCCTGTTCCCCTACTGCTTACCATGCTGAAGCAAGACCATTATAGGAACAAAGCAGCGTATCCATGGGAACATAGAATTCGAGTTTAAAATTTAAAGCTCTTAAGAAAGCAACTGCCTTTTTTTTTTCTTTTAAAGTGATTTTGTAAGTAGTATAAAAACTGTATTTTATTAATAGTCCAATAGGTATGCTAAGAAGCAATAGGTATACTGTGGAACTTAGACAGGATGTTACTTTAATAAGTAAATCTGGCTCTCACAAACCAGGATTATTTTGTAAGAATAAGGACTGATAATATGAATAAGTGTTTTCAGGATCAGATTGCACTCGGCTTTGGGAATTTCTCAAAGTTAACGATTCTTCTAGCTAGTCATTTACTGCCAGGAAAGCTCTCCTTATTGATTATCGTTGCATATTACTGGATCTATCAGATATTTATTTTGCAAGTTTCTTGGTTAAATTTTCTTTATTGATTGATCCCAGGAATAAATGAGCTGTAGAAGTGGAAATAGGCACTCGTCTTCTGCTAGGTCTAGATACTCAAATGCGTTTTCAATATATATATCTATTACAGGAGCATTTGGGGCAGGCATTTTGATTCCAATAACATAATGGATTGCAAGACTTCTTATTATATAAATGAGGATTTTAGAAAACAGCTGGATGGTTCATGTCAAGAATCCAAGCATGTAAAGTATCGGAGGGCACCTTTCCAGTAGAACCAGACCTTTCTTCAGCACTGTTCATGAATAAGTAAAAGCTGTGTATGCAGATCAAACTGCCCATTTCCAGCTATCCCGTCGTGTGTGCAAATGGAAATTTTGCAGGCATAAGTTTAGTTGTCCCCTTTAAATTGGACTTACCAGTATCTGAGAGGTGATTGGGTGAGTTTATCAGTGTTCCAGATATAGCTTATAATTGCTACTTCACATTATAAGCAAAGTCATTTACTGAAATGTATCTGCATTTACTGAAATTAATTTCATTCATTGAAGATATTGGGGCACATTTAATGCCTTTTTGCTTTGTGTAAAGACAACAATAAATCTTTCACATTTACTAATATTTAAATCAAACTTCAAAGTTACTCAAATGACTACATTGACAGAGGAGCAGGCTTTATGCATTCAACTAAAGATATTTTTTTACATAAACACTTTTATTACAGGTTCATTTTTGGTAAGATCTTGTATAAAGACAAATTTTAGGGTTATTTGAAACAAATGCATAAGGGTATATGTCACAACTATGCTGCCTCACATGCAGTTGGATATAAAGGACTTGATATACTGGTGGACCAAACCCAAAATGAAAATCCTATCTTAATTAGACTTGGTTGCATGTGAAGCTAGTATAGAAGGACGCTCATAATCCCGGACCTCTTTTCATGCGAGGCAGATGATATGAAGATACTTCACAGAGAAAATCATAATAGAAGACTTGTAGCAGTGCCTGGAGTTTACATACTTTGCAGGGTTGCTTTTGGGGCAGCACAAGGCTACAGAGCAAGGTATAATTTAACCTTATGCATGTGTACCAGGATTTGCATAACTGCATTCTACTGCAGTTAAATCCAGTGGTAAACAAGAATTGCACTGAGGGAGGAGCTTCATGCAGTCATTTTGCTACCTTGTCCTGCAAGAAGATAAAGTATCAGATGGATAATATTTGCAGAGTTACCATCTTTTTTCATACTTTATCATGTTTGGGTAAAAAAATCCAAGAAATTTAAGCTTAAGGTAACAAATGTTGGCATTAAAAATTCATTGTTTGCTTCTCAGTAATTATGAGTAAATTTGTTTTTTGGTTTAGTTGTTTTTTTTTTGGTTTTTTTTTTTTTTTTTGTTCTCAGAATGAAGTCTAATTTTGAACTGCTGGAGAATTAAACAGTTGTTCAGAGCATTTGAATTCACTAAATTCTATTTTGGAAGCTCTTATTGGAATCACTAGTTTTTATAAAATCAGTAACTAAATCCAAAATGGATTCTAAAAATTAGTCTGCTCATTACCAAGATCTTATTCAACTGGTTGTCTTTATGCCCACACTATGAACTTCAGAAGTCTACTTTTCATACATATACTGTTATATGAATTTTCAGACAGTGGATACAATAATTCAAGGCTTGCTGCCTCCATTTGAAAGTAAATTTGGATGAAAACAAAGTTTGCTTTCAAAGTGCAAAAGCTCTTCCTGCATAAACGCATGTGTGGACAGTTCTAATTTGGAAATCAAAATGTCTTCTTGTTTCACTTAATCTACTTTGAAAAATAGAAGTGTTTAGCTTAATCCTTCATTGAACTGGAACAGGTCCACTTATTCCAGTCCACCTGTGAGTTTTGCTGGAAAGGGAGTAGCTTCTCTGAATAACTACTATTCATTTCAGAAATATTTTTCCAACTAGTTAGGTCTGAGCTTGATCTCTATTGACACACGTTGCAGCCTTCCAAATCTCAGGCCTAAATTTTGCAACTATCTCTTCAAATAACAGGCTCCATTTTAATGCTCAGAAGAGCGGATTCCAGAACTGAACCTAAACTGTTTTGTGTACTTGTGACAGAAATGTAACTTAGATTTTGCAGCTTTTACCAACTTCAAACTACAATTAATTCTTTGCTGGATGTAGATATGTTAGTAGCAGTATTTTTAACAGTAAAAATGGCAACGATGGTGGTCATTAATTGAACAAAATAAATCATGGATTGTTTTGGTCCAGAGGACATTAAAGAATGTGCACAAATCCTATCAATCTCAGTTAAATAGTGCTATGACTTAGGAATAATTCTCTGAACTAGGATTTAAGGCTGTCAGCTCTAAGAATCAAGTCTCGTTATCTCTGCATGTCTGAACTGTGCTTAACCAACTAGAACTGTTATATGGTTGAGAACTTGAGAGACAATTGCAAAATATTAGATAAGAATCCTTTAGGCACTTTGGGAGATTCCGAGAGTTAGAAATAAAATCTTTGCACTTTGTCTCTTGGGAGGCTTGAGTAATTATTTTTTATTATTTTATTTTTACATGAGAATTCAAGCTCCTTATGCAGTTTGTAGAATGGCTGATGTGCATACCTGGCTTACTCTGAAGGTCAAATACTCTTTATATTGGACATTTCAAGCTGCTGTCCTAACTTCCAAATCATTAGCTTAGCAAATGGGAGCTTAAATATAAGTCTAGTCAATGGGGAGGAAAGAAAGTCCTCTGCATAATGTGTCTAGCAATAGGAAAAGCTACAGAATGTGAACATAAATTTTTAATTTAACATTCCTTAATTTAAAAAACCCCACACCACCACCAATCCCCTCCCCCTGACAAGCTTGCAAAAAACTAGGTCTGAATTCCCAGTGGGAATAATGAGCAACAGCAAGAGTGAATGCTGGGAGAGAAGAATGCAATTGTATTAGGCTCCATCACAATGGGAGGTAAACCCAAATCATTTATAAAACGTAAATGCTGGCAGAACACAGGGAGCTCAGAGCACCACACTGCAGGTGTGATTTATGAGGCTGGGGACTGGCTATAAATCAAACCCTTTTGTTTCAAATAGTACTGCTTCAACGCAGGAGATCAGTTTACATGTAAAGGAAATGATGAAAAAAATGCAGTACATTGCATCCCAAGAATATTAGAGAATCAGCTTTACAATGCGACTATCAGTACCACGTTCAGACAATGGCTATCTGATGCGCGACTGAACGAATGCTCCCACTGCTTGAACAAAGTGCCCTAATCTAGCAACTCAAGTTTGTTTCAAATGTATTAATCATGGAATCTATTTTGTGAGACCAGCTGTTAAAATTATTGCACTTAGGATCAGGAATGCATTGGCTATTCCTGTTAACTAGCTAGAGTGTCCTTTTATGCCACCAAAGGCTCTGCTTCTTTCTGTGTTATCTTTATTTTCCCTTAATTATAAAGGTTTATGGGTCTCATTATATGTGGCCTTGTCCTGTGGAAATGGGTGGATAAAACTATTAATTCCTAAGGATTCAAATAGAGGCTAGGTATCCTGGGAAGTTCTGCTTGATTACAGGAAAATATATACATCTGGCAAAGAAAAGTGCTTTTCTCCCTCTATTGGTTGTATAATTATCAAATGGAAGAGATTTTACAGGTAACAAGCAAAATTATTTCTTCTGCTCTGCTTTCCAGATCTGCCAGGGCTTATCTTGGCTGCATATTTTGCATTCATTTTGCATGCATTCCACTAGAGCAAACTATATGCCTGAAACCACACTGTGTGTCCTGTAACGTGGGCCAGAGAAGCACTTAAAAAAGCTTGAAAGGACAAAAGGCCTATGTAAAGGAAAGTACAACAGTAATATCAGCGTTTAAAGACATTTATAATGGAACAAAAGCTGAGTGCACTACACTTGCACGTGTTCTAGTCATTTGGTGTAATGGTCTTACATCGCTAATGATTTAGCCATGTGAATGTAAGAAGTTGCTTTAATTCAACTGATAAGCAGTGCCTTTATGTCAGCAAGGAGCCAAGAGACATCTTATATTGCAGTGCTTTATTACTTTCCAGGAGTCCAAAATGCAAACACTGTAGAAACATATAAGGTACATTTCCAGGGCCTTTCTGAGGCTCTGATATTGATATAGCCAGCATCAGCTATTGCTGGAGGCATTAATATGAATTGCTAGTGTAAGGAGAGTATCATTTAGCTGAAATAATTGATTTTTTTTTCTTATTTATTATAAAAATGCATCCAATGCTATAAATATATGGGGCACTCTATGAATATAAAACCATATTCCCTGCTCAGAAGAGCTTGCAGTCTAAATTAGACCAATATATGAAAAAGATATATTGGTGATGAACAGAGAAAAGAAAGCAGTGTCTGAAATTGCTTTCACCAATTTCTTGAATCTGACCAGGGCCAGCTGATAATGGGCCAGACGTTTAGAAGAATATGGGCTTCTGTTTTCCAAAGATTAGGGTGCTTAAGTGTCTTTAAAAATTCAGTTATTTTGCAGAAAAAATCTAATGAACCACAAAAAGCACATTATATGGGAGAGGAACGAAGATGGCTTTATGCATTATGAATCTTAAGTTGTCCTGGACACTAAAGTCAATCTAGACAGATAGCCTTGAAAGGGGTCTGTCCAAGTACTGTAGTCTTCTCTGGTTGCTGTGCCATCTGTAATCTTTATAACATCTTGTGTTTTAACTGGATTCCTGAAATTTCTTTCCATCTTAGGGTTTTTTTTTTTTTGTAGGCAAACACTCAGTCTCCTTTCTTTGTCCGTTGTGTCCTGTGAGAGAAATACTTCTGTGGGCCAGAAGTAATGTTTTAAAACCCATTTTTGCAAACTTTTCTGCCTTTTACACAAATGTCTCTCAAGGGACCTTGCTTCAACAGTTGAGAAAAAATATAATTAAAGCTGATTTAAACATTGAATTTCTTTGCCATCATAAAGGTTAAATACACGGAAAAGCAAAAGAACATTTATATAACAGGAACAATAATGAAGGGTTTACTTTTGCAGCCTCCATGAACAGTGGAGGTTGTGGCTTTTCCTATGTACAGTCATCAGGAATAGCTGGTAATTACCAAGTTTAAAGCCTATTATCTCCTCCAAAAGCTGACTTGTTTTTTTGGGTTTGTTTCAGAATGACGTGACATCTGATGTCTTTATTTCTTTTATAGGTCTTCTTGATACACAATGAATCCTGACCTGGGATGGAAAGTAATTTTTGTGAACATATTTACGGAACGATGTGTAATAGATCTAGCAAAGGCTGAAGGCTGGTAATAGTGACTGATGTAGTACCATGGAGAAAAGAAACCTGAACACTGCTCCCTGAGGAGGCCAAGTGAGGTGTGAGGTAATAACAGGTTTCATTACCCAGTTGGGATTGACAAAAGGAGAGATGATTTTGCCCCTCAAATTGTGCTCAGAGGACGGGAGGCAGTGTGTATTTTACATATATGCTGTAGGTGATGGGACAGACTTGTTCAGTGATCTAGGAGGCATTGTGCTGCATACAAAGGTCTCCTGCAAAACTGATGAATATTTTTTCCTATTGCAGGGCTGATACACTGAATGCCTCCCTGCAAATCTTGAATCCAGCCTTGCCATGCTTTACTCACTGTAGAATCTCATTAAGCCAATGAGTGTTGCACTGAGGTAAAATTACAGGAGAATTTTTTGTATTCTGTAGCTGACAAAGGGAGTGTCCTGAGTTTATTCTAATGGCACAGCTTTACTTTCAGGTTGGTGTTGGCATTTCAAACTGCTTCAATTGCTGCAAGCATGAAATGTTCCATGGTAGCTTCCTCACTCTAGCATGCTGCTTGTGGGCAGGGTTTATAGAGGGCAATTCATGAACTTTGCTTCTTAAACCATAACCTTCCACATAAGGAAGCTCATGTAGGTCATGTGCTGAGGGGAGCCAGGAAACACCCATACGTGTGTGATGCAGATCTTACAGCCTGTCTGCAACTGGGAATGACCAACAGGCATGCATCCCCGTTTGTCAGATGTGTTTATACATCTGAGATGTTACAGCTATTAATTGTATATCAGAGCTTAGAATCTGACCTTGAAAAGTAGATGTTTTCTAAGATGTTATTCAACTTCCTTGTGATGAAAATCAGCTTTCCAACTTAAGCAGCATTTGTGAGTTGATTCAGTAGAGCATTGAAGATGTGCTTATTACAGTCCCCATTCAGCAAAATTTTTAACTTTAAATACATGCTCCTGGAACAGAAATGAAAATTATATATAGGTTTAGATGCTTTTGCAAAACTGCATTCCAACTTTCGGCCTCTGGATGGGAAAATTAATCATGAACGTTTGGCTCATACTATGAGGTTTCTCCCTTTTTACTCAGGAAGAGACTGGTACAGGAGGTGTCATTGGAAACCGTGACTAGTGGTGAACAGTTAGCAGGAACTTTTAGAATGCGCTTTAAAATAACAGCTAAACATGTGAGTAGGTATAAATGAGCAGTAGTAGTGTTTTTAACATTTGGATATTAAAAAAAGGAAAAAAAATTGGAAGGCTGATATTTCAGTTTTAAAATTAAGTGAAAAAGCTGTAATTCAAAAAAAGGTTGCAGCCATGTGTAACCCTCAGGGTTCGTGTGCCTGCAGACAGACATTCCCTTTCTAAGTCATTTTTCCGAGACAATAGTTTCGTAAAATGTAAAATAAATGTATAAATACGCACACATATTTTGATATGCTCCACCATTCCTCTAATATTGTCCTGTAGGATACAATAAAGACAAGAGGAATCAGAGTAAAGGGATGATGAATATCAGGTATAAAGACTTTTTTATTTCTTGGCAGGAATATTGATATAAGAGTAAGCACTTTGGAGGATGCCCTCTTACTAGACCCTAAAGGCAATAGAAATGCCATCTTCAGCTGTGCTGCTAGTGGAGTTCTGCAAAGTCCACTCCACAAAGATGGTTGTAATTTGAATATGGGATCTCTTTTGCTTCCCCATGCCTTTGGCAGCAGCAGTATCTTGCTTCCTCCCCTGCTGTCTGCAGACCAGAAACATCACTATCACTCAGCTATGGCAAACTAAAGAACCCATTGCCCTTTTATGCTCTCAGAAACGTGCACCGCGAGGAATGTCCCAGAAATGGTAACTTCCTGATGTTACTTAAATGCTCTAAGGTCTGTGGATGGCTCCTGAATTTTTAAGTATTTGAGCGCTTTTTTTAACATAAAAGGTGTTCTCTTACAAAAGAAGTTCAATATTTGAACAGCCCTCTTTCATAGCAGTGTAGGAATTGGTGCTCCAGATAACAGCACTTTTCTGGTCTGGTGCCTATCTTTAGAGTTGCCAGGGGGCAACACTGTATGGCAGTGGGAAGCTTCTTTAAAAGCGCTGATTAGTCATTAATGCAGATGCTAATTTCTGCCTTTACTGTACCTCTGATAAATTATCAAAGTCTAGTGATTTGTGAGTTTTGAGTAGGCGGTGTGGTGGGGGATGTGAGAGGGATGGGGGATCCTAATGCACAGCCCACCTCAAACTGCTGGAGGTAGATTTTTAAAGCAGGAGTCTGGATTTATTTGTAAGTCTATATGCGTGTTTTTAGTTTAGTAAGTGTAAGAATATAAAATACAATCTAAAACTATTGCTTCAAAGGAAAATGTTTTAAAAAATTAAGAATGCCTGTTCTAATTATTGTATATGACATTGATTTTAATTTTCAATTAGACTCTGAGCTAGATAATATCTTACACACATGACTTCTGCTGGTCACCTTCAAATTATGGTACAGACCATATTTTGCTATTTGTAAATGATTTACTTAATGTCCTGATGAAGTTTCATTTCTGTCTATTTAGTTCCACCCCATGTAAGAATTTATTTTTTTAAATCTTATAAATTAGAGAAATTTCCTATTAATTCATCTGATATATCCATTGTTGGCAGTGTTAGGGTGTTTTTTTTAATGTGTTGCATAGTTGGTGATCGATCCAGATAGATCTAAGTGGTAAAAGAAGCAGAACTCCTCTAACTTCCAGAACCTGCTCCACAACTTTGTACACTGTGTGTATTCCAGTCACAGTCTCTATCTGTGCAAAATTTGGAATAAACGGGTTGAAGTCAACAAAGCTGTTTTAGTTTAACATAATGTAATAATAGACTGTCCTCAAACTCCATCTATCATTCCAGCATTCGTTAGGCATTTTGGTTTTGTTCATAGTAGAAGCCATCATATAGAAATTGATTTCCCTCTGTTCACTCATCCAGTTTATTGCAAGAGAACTCCATGTTCATTTGCCCATTACACAGCATTTTGTAGGGTGAGAAAGAAACAAGCCAAAAGAAATCAGAAGTAGTTATCATGTTGGCTGAGGCTCTGCTCTCATTTATATCTGATATAAATGTAGAACAGTTCCAGTTCTCCCTAGAGGAGTTTATTTGCATTTTGTTGGGTGAAGTGAACTCCAGATTATGCTGTGAACCCCAAAACTCCCCTTCTCTACCTATATTTGCTGTACTGCATTACATAAGAGTCTTGTCATGATCTTGTATCCTGTGTATTGTGATTTTTAGTACCTCTTCTGTTCCTGCCCCTCCTTTATTGCTAGTTGCATTCCCCAAGTTTGGCAGCCAAATAATGTGTCCTCTATGGCTGTTAAAACAGCACTATAAATAGGCTAGGAAGCAGTATTATTGAGGCAAAGCAACCAGCACAGTCTTCTTTCCTCTCATCAGTGGTGAAGTTGTTCATGACCACAATGCACCTGGAGTCTGTTATTGGTAGAGCATATGCATGGTGTTGTTTCTGCATCATTGTCTCTCACAGGGTTGCACAAGCCATGATGCATTTCAGTAAGGATGCCACCATTAGTGTGCTGAATGCTGTACAGTGGCAATGACAGAAAACAAGAACTCTCTTCTCCCACATTGCTTCATGCTGTGAACAAAGCAGTGTTCTTGGTGAGGCCAAATTAAAAACTTTCTGTGCAGTTGTCTCAGTTAGAAATTTGCAGTGAGGAATGTGTTAGCTGGTAAATCTGTAAGCTGTGAATTGCACAGAGACTTGACATGACAGTATATGAAGTGATCCAGTAGTAGTTTTGCTTTCCTTTTATGCCACTCATTTCTTCTTATTTAACTGCAACACATGAAATCTTCCCACCCTCCTCTTCAGAGTGTTACAGATGTTGCATTCACTGCCGTGTCACCTTCCTGTACTAGTTTACCAGCTTCATATCTGTCCCCTGCCTACAACTTTGTGCTGTCTTTCATTTATTTCCTATCCCTGGCACAATTTTTCCTTAGAAAACCAACCTGCTTCTGTATGTCAGTAATTCTTTGCCCACCTACCATCCCTTTCTTGCCTTCTCCGTAGCTTGATTTGGTATGTTGTGGATGCTATATATTTATACATGTTGGGTGGGCTAAGATCAGTATTATTCTTGTGATGCTGTGTTTTTGAAAGATCTGTGTATCTCAGAAAATATCTTATTTTCAATTGTGTGAGGACAGTGGCTGGGACCAGTACTTCATGGCATAAGCTGTGGCTGAAGTAATTACAGCAGTCCACTGCAGCTAAACATGTAGATATTGTAGATGAAGTGTTTATGCATTTGTGTGGTTCTGGGGGAAAAAAACAAAACAAAACAAACAAACAAACAAAAAAAAAAACCAAAAAACCAAAAAAGTTTGGAAATTATGAAGTAGTGGTTTTGATTAAATTAATGTTGCAGAGTCTTTCTCTTTGGACCGATGGTTTGTTGGTAGCTTAGAATGAATCAAGCAAGAACTTTATACAAACACCCAAACTGTTATTTAAATGTGTCACAGCATTGCTAGGGCACCCCCGAGTTGGTGCTAAACTCAGCTTTCAAGTTTGTGATGAACATTGGGAGTTGGCTTTTCTACCACTTTGACTGGGTGGTTGAAATGTGGTCTCTTCTTTTGGCTTCTCTGGCAGTTTTCCAATAAACAGCCTGTCAGCCTGTTATGCTTTAACAGCTGTATTAGCCCCTTTGGCCTCCCCACCAAGCTGCTGACTAACATCAGCTCATCTTTGCTGAGAACGTTGGTCCTACTGGAAAAGAGAGGTTACAATTTATTCTTTGGGGATGTGACGTCTGATAGCAAACAGGCAAACACTCTGCACTCTTTGTACACCAGTCACTTTTCTACTGAAATAGTGCAAGAAATAACACATTCACATACATAAATGTATGTGTATATATACGTATGCAAGAGTGTTTATGAACACAAAAATGTCTATGTACAAAAAAGTGTATGTGTATCTTTCTAATAAGAAGAAAGAATATATATGGTCATTGCCTTTTCTTTCTTCTGTCTCTGTCGCTCCCAGGAGTTGTCTATGTCAGAGCCTTCCAGGCTGTCCCCCTGCGTCCTCATGTCGTGCACAGCTCTTCCTCTGAATCACAGGCTGGGTGTCATTTGGTTCCTACTTCCTTCCTTGGCCCACTGCCTTCTCCATCTTTTTGTCTTGATCTCTTTTTTGCTCAGCTTGCCCTCACCAGCTTCTTAATGTGTGAGATTTTATCAAGGCAAAAATATGCGCTTCTATGGGATTTTTATCAATGCTTTATTTCATTCTTCTGCCTTTAAGAAAATTCCCAGGCTCCAGTTCCAGCAGCCAGTACAGAAAATCTGCCTTTTCCTAGATATTAGCCTTCTCATTGTCCTGCCCTGGTACCCAGACAACAACCCTTACAAAAGACTTTTTCAAAGACAGATTTTTCTTTTGGACCCACTTTCCTTCTTATTAGTACAAACTGTATTGAACCAAGGTATGGTGAAGACAGCCAGATATAAAAGTATAAGAAATTCTTACCCTGAAACCAGGATTTTGTAAGGTGTGTAGATGTGTTCTGGATGACTCCTAAAAGGTTTTGAAAGACTGACCTAAGGCCCCAAATTAAATTAGTAACCCGGAAAAAGTGTTGAGCTCTCAAGTTACAGCCCCCCTGCTCTTAAACAGTGCTGCATAGGGACAGTTTTCACTTTTGTGCAGTAAACAGGAGTTTCAGGAGTAACTTGCTTTCAGATGAACCGTATCTGAAAGGCAAACTCAGACTGAAACCTGAGTGGAGCGTTTGTGAATGCGCTTGGGCTGAAACTGAAGAAAAGCTTTCCACGAATCGCTATAAACGGAAACCACTGCGTTAACCTAGATGGGTGCCCTACTTCCCAGCTGAGATACCTCCTTCTGCTCACTCCCTATGGACCAGCATGAAGAGATAAGAGATGACCTTGAGTCTAGGGCTCTGCCCCATATACAGCACCAGAAATGAAATATTCATGCACAAATCTTGCTCCTCTCCTGTGTGGGGTGGAAGATGAGTGAGGTGTAAACCCTCCTGAGCTGTGTCCTTTCTTCCCTCTTTCCTCAGCTGCTTTTGACATAGGCTTGTCCCCATCCTGCTCATGTTATGGGGGTGTCCAGCCTCTGTGTGAAGCTGCTTTCTATGCAAACCATGGTTTGCAGACTTTACTTATATCTTTTGTGCTTACATTTTCCAGGGGCTGCCAGGGTAGTACTTTTAAAGGGCATTTCAGCCTCATTTAATTTTTTCACGTCTCCATTTTTTTATAGAAAAATAGAAAGGCTACAAAGTGCTCCTCTCCCCTTCACCAGCCCTGTTTCTTGTAGACCACAGCAATTCCCCAATGTATAGTCACTGCTGGGGTTGAAAAGTAAGGGTTCTTTAATAATACACAAAAGCCTCACACCATGTTTATTACCACTGTGCTAAGGAAAATGTTATATTTAGGGCAGCGAGTTTATGGCAGAGTAAATAATCTTTTCTCTAAATTTAAGGCAAATTTTTATTTTTAGATTACTTTCCAAAGCTGTAGAAATATTAGATATCTAGATACATGTTTAATATTTTCCATTGTTTGATTGTAATTATTTCTGACTGAGAATTTAGCTATTTTTCTTCATGAAACTTGGGGAAATTTTAGACCTTCCAAGGGATTTCTCTATTAATTTTAGTCTGAGCAAAGTCCAATATATGTCAGTAGTTCTGATTTGTACTGTTTGTTGCACACTGGTATCAATGCTGACTGAATCAAATGGAAAAAGCACAAAGACTTAAGTCAGTGCTAAGCTGTGTGACTGCTCTATTGCTGCTCCTCTTGTCCTCATGAAATCTCACCTGACTGTATTGGAAATCAGCTGTTCTGACTGCTGTTGCTCAAACTTCACCCATGTGCTGTTGGAGAAATTGTTTTAAAATCATGAGGGTCTCTCTGTAACTGAAAGCACCAACTTGCCACAAACTGGGACAAAATTGAAGTCAAAGAACACTAATTCCCACAAAACCAAACCTACAGTTCCTTCATCATCTTTATGGATCTTTGCTGGACTTGCACCAGTATGTCCATGGCTCTTAAACCGGGAGGCCAGGGCTTGACCCAGCATACCAGATGTTTCTTACCAGTGCTGAGAAGAGAGGGATCATCTCCCTTGACCTGCTGGCAAAAGCTCTTCCTAATGCAGCCCAAGAAGCTGTTCACCTTCTTTGCTGCAAGGGCATATTGTAGGTATGTGTTCAACTTACTGTACTCCAGGGAGATCAAGATGTTTTTCTGAAAAGCTGCTTTCCATCTGGTCATCCCCCAGCATAATCTTGTGCATGGAGTTCCTCTCCAGCTGCAGGGCATGGCATTTCCCCTTATTGAACTTCATGAGTTTCTTGTTGGACCATTTCTCCAGCCTGTGGAGGTCTCTCTGGATGGCAGTGCAAGCATCTGGTACATCAAGTACTCCTTCCAACTTTGTACTGCCTGCAAACTTGCTGAGGGTGCACACTCTATGCCTATCATCCAGGCTTTTAATGAAGAGATTAAACAGCCCTGGCCCCAGTATCAGCTCCCATAGCACTCCACTAATGACTCATCTGTAGCTAGGCTTCTTACTGCTCATCATAACTCTTTCAGCCGAACACTTCAGCCACTTTTCAGTCCACCTCACTGTCCATTTATCTAGTCTGTACTTCACCAGTTTGCTTATGAGGCTGTTAGAGGAGATGGTATCGAAAGCCATGCTGAAATCAAGATAAAGCTGTACCTGACTGCCAGGTCAGACCTTTTATCTTCTGAATCGTACTGCCGTTGAGGTCTTTTGCCCTGGACAAGTTACTAGGTCTTTTTCTGTGCCATGAGGCTGGACCTGAAGTTAGCAGTTATATAGAAAGAAAGAAGGAATGATCTTTCATAGAAACTATTTTAATACTGTCAAATATGAGCAGTTTATATAATAAGATTCAGAAGTGAGAGTTGGGAGGCATGGACCATTGAGACCAAATATTTAAAATACAAAAAATAAAGGTATTTATAAGGACAGAACAGTTTTATAAAGCTTTTAAAATTTATTGAACTTAGCATCTACAAATGTTAAACATGTACAGTTTACCTTTAAGAGGAAAGGCTCTGCAGTGGGCATTTAGCTAGATTTGTACACCTACACACTGCAGATGGTTTAGTTTTATAAGAGATGAAACTGCATTTGGTGGAACTGATTAAATATAAAAACACCACCATCTGCCATTTATTCTAATATAAAATGGTTTGGGCAGATGCTGACATCTTTTGAGATGATTGATTCATCTCTGACAAGTGAAGATTCTCGGAGGGTTCCAGCTGCCCACTGCTCACACAATACCCGCTTACGAGAGCAAACGCCAATCACCGCACTGTGATTTGGATGTAGCAGGTGACCAAAGGGCACTTTAATAACCAGCAGCCTGGAATTCCTAACTACATCAGTGGTGGGTTTTTTATCTTCTCTGGGGCCGCCCCCCCCCCCCCCCCATCTCCTACACTTCTGGCCCACGTTAAACTGTGAGAATATTTTATGCACATGGTATACTGTATTGGAGCACAGCTACCCTAGCACGGCGATAACTGGAAGAGTGTCAATTTCTGGCACAGATATCTCTCTTTCATTTTTTGGAGTTGAAAACCATCAGATACTCTCCACATATGCTATTAATTTTAAAATTATTTTTTGCTAAATGTTCATCAGGATTACATTTAAACTTCCTGGACTATTACTTATTGAGTGACACCAAATGCTTTGTAATAACTTAAATAACACACGTCTATCTTATTTTATTTGATGACATTGTCACACTTTCTACTGTGGCATGCTTTAGAGTAGCTTGCTGTAGCATCATCTTTATTGATGGTTTTGCTCAAACTTTTTAAAACATGCATGAAAAGTTGTGGAAGAATGCATTTAAAAATACTCAGGACCAGACTGTGACATCCTTACCCTCCCTGAATAGCTGCTTGCACC
The DNA here is from genome assembly GCA_032466535.1 of Forpus xanthops. Lineage (NCBI taxonomy): Eukaryota > Metazoa > Chordata > Aves > Psittaciformes > Psittacidae > Forpus > Forpus xanthops. The sequence goes on from JASSUY010008526.1 coordinate 22,776, forward strand.
AGCAGTAAATCCTACTGCAGACAGACCATTTCTTATGCAATAAGGTCCTGACCTAAAGATTTGTGGTAACTGCAGTGGACTTTTGGTCTGATTCCAAGTGGGAGAAAGTGCAGTATAATTAGACTATCATGCAATAAGGAAGCAGATCAAGTCAGTCCATCGGTTGCAAGTATATAAACTGCAGGACTTTTTCATAATATTTTAAAATAGGATGCTCTTTTTATACATATAAAATGTAATTTCTGTGTCCCCTACTCAAAAGTATCACTTTGCACAGCTTCTTCACTATAAAAAAAATTAGTTAAAAAAGAAAAAGGATCTGTTTATATGAAATGACATGAAAATGTGACAGTTTAGTGTTGTGCTGGCAGAGCAGCGTATGGTATGTATATATAAGTTTGGTCAGAGGGATACTGAATGATTGAACTGTCATTTACTGTTTAATGTATCTGGAGTAATTCCAATAATCTGCAATAACCCTGTTGGATGTGGAAGAAGTTGGTGCTACAATATGGGTAAGAAATCACTCTGTGGGGCATTTTTAAACTCTTGAGAAAAACTAAAAGCTCTTTGAAAAGGGGTGGATTCTTATCATTGGTAGAGAATATTTTCTGCTCACTGCTTGCTGAAGGCAAGGCTATAGATAGTGCCATTTTATTGTTTTAAGAAGTAAGAGGTAAAATTAAGTCAGCTGGATCCTTATCTGGCGTAAATTGGAATTTGAAGTCAGTGAAGCTAATCTTATTTTTATCAGTTGTACACCTGGGCCAGAGGATTCAGAAATTATTTTCCCTATGCTTCTCTTTGTATTAACCCCTTCTTTACTTACAGTGTTTCCTTCATTCAAAGCTTGAGATTCTTCACGTTTCCTTCAGCCCCCCTTTTCTGCAGGTGCTTTTTCTGCAGGAAGAGACAATCCAACATCTTCCCTTAGAACTACTTTACTGACCCTTCCTGGATACTGGTTTGTAGAAGGCATTGATGAATGCTTCCCCCCATGAAAGGAGAACTCTCCCATTAGAGGAACTGTGTTACTTCGTCTAATGATCTGGGAAGCTGGGTGCTTGGAATTGCCTCTGAGTTTGGGTTTACTGCTTTGAAAGGGCAATATTTATGTTAAACTCGAAAAGCAGCACCTTAATTTGCATGTTCAAAAGGTCTGATTTTAAACAATGAAACAGAATCTGGAAAATAAGTGTGTTTTGGAAGTGGAAAGAGAAATCAGAATCCTACTAAATATACGATACTTAATATATGGAATGCATATCTGACTGTGAGGAAAATACTTTTTTCTCCATTTTGGCTCCTGTTTCTAATGACATAGAAACATAATACAAACCTAAAGTGTCTAATCCAAGAAACAGCCACCAGAACCTTTATAATGCAAATGATCTGACTGTTCTATGGTGTCTTTCTTCCAGAAGGGTCCCAAAGTGCTATACAAATTACATGTGGCTATGTGAATCAGTTCCCACACCACTGAATTACAGGGAGCTCTGGGGAGCAGAACGTCTTTCTATGAATGCATTACCCAGCATTTTGGAATGGCAAGCAGAAAATACAAAGTAAGCTAGATAACAAAATAAGTAAAGATGTAGCAGATAGAAGTTGAGATTCAGAGGACTGAGGAAAATGATAAAATCAGCTCCATGATTTCCTCTGATAGTGTCATCAGAGCTGGTGATGCGTATTGTTATAGATAGCTATAGCTGACCTCCACAATATTTGTCAAGAAGGTTCCCAGGACTTGGCCAAGGAAGGGTATCTGGGCAGGGAACAGCACTGCTCTGTATCTGGTTCACAGGCTGTTTCTCTCTGCAGCTCTTCCTCCTACGTGCCTAAGTTCCCACAAAGAACATCCCCGGTAGAAAGGCGCTGCTGTACCTATGCCCCAGGTGTATGTGACTCTTTAAGGGAATGCTCCTGATTTTCCTGAAAGAGGAGTGAGTTTGATTCCTGTGCCACCTACCCTGCTCCCATCACCCCATCATCAAATAGCAGGGTTGACTACTTGTGGAGCTGGAACTGGTGTCAAACCTTAACACTTCGCTTAGAGGGAGTGCTCTCCTGGCTGCCGCTGTCCCAGGCAAAGTCCTCCAGAGCAGAGAGAGAGTAGGAGGGACCAAATGAAGGATTGTGGGAGTGTTTCCCACAAAAGCAGTTCAACAAAAATCAACAGTCCTTCACAATGTTATTTATTTCTTTAAATAGTTTTGGATTTCTCATAAATGTTTGCAAATAGATACCTTCCCTTTCCCCCCCCACCCCCCAGGCTTTAGGAATGAAAGTTGAAACATGAGAAAATCCCTCACTCTGTCTAGTTTTACATCAGCTGACAATTTGTCTGACAATGCTAAAACCTGCCATAGCACTGACTTTTGAGACTGGGGTTTTATGTGATAAGCACTCAAGTATTGTCATTACAATTGTTGTTTCCCACCGAAATTCTGTTAAATGTCCACTTTTATGTTGAAAAGATATTTGTTCTTTTTTCAATAGGTAGTTTGACATTCACTCTTGTAGGAAATCATGTTGGGCTAATCATTTCCAGAGTCTGCCTGAATGCAGTGGTGGTGACAGTGCTGCTACTTGTGCATAATAGTGCCTTCACTTGCAGAAGACACGCTAGGTAATTAAAAGTCTGTAAACAAAAGCTGAGGTGCAGCTTCTTAGCAGACTGAGGCACAGTGACATTGTGGTAGGTGATTAGTCTTCTCGGGAGCAAAATCAATGAAAGCAGCAGTAGTCAGATGTCTTCTGGCATAATTTTTCCTTTGTGCAGATCAAGTGTTTTACAGCAGTCCTAGGAGCTGTCATCGTCACAATTTTCTGCTGGCTTTATAGTCAACATTTACAAAAACGTACGGTGGATTTGAGTGTGCTTCTGTGAATAAAATCTGGTTATGGGATTTAGGTGGGTAAGAAAAATGGAAAGGGGCAAAAATCTCCTACTTTTCTACCCACAAACTCTCATTGAAACTTCCCAGTTTCTTCTCTTGTTGCTGCCCACTCCTTGTTCCCTCTCAGTGCTGCTTATCTGGGGGAAGAATCACGGCTGGAATTTATAAATGCTTCTCTGTTGTGCAAAAGAACTTTGATAGCATGAAATGAATAACAGGTAACATAATAAGAAAAAGTATCTGGCTACAGCTTTGGAAATGTAAATTCTTTTATCTGTCCCCCTGCTAATTGGAATTTCTGTTTGTTGTTTCACATTTAGTGGATTTCATTACATTTTCTGTGGTAATTAGATATTTTAACTATAAATTAAAAATACCAGCCTGAAAAAGAAAAGGAAAAAAAAAAAACCCGACAATTCCAAAAAAACAACAAAAAGTCTTTCATTAAGATTCACTCGAAGTTGTGTATAGATACGACTTTAATTAAAATAATATTGTTAGAACGTACTGTTAAGGAAAACAAAGTGAAGAAATGAACCACAAAAAATTGATACTTGGAAACAAGGACCTGATCCAGTCCTTCCAGTCACTGCAATGGCACTTGCAGTCTGCACTGTGCTTTCTGCATTTGCAACTTCACTTTTAGAGCTGAGCATAGATGTGGCAGAAGGAAAACTTGCACAAAACATTCATTCTTTCTGAGGCTGATTTCTATCTTACTAGCCAGAGGAAAGGACAGCCCAAGAAGAAAATATGTGAGAAAGATTTGGGTCCAGATTTGTTAGCAGAATTAACCTCTGCTCTGTAAGCTAGGCCTGAGAGGCAGGCAGCAGTTGGAGAGATTATGAGGTCTAGAGACCTCATATGTATGAAGACAGCTTCTCTTTGAACAGGAGGAAGAAATAGTTTTGCTTACTCACTCATTTACTTTGCCCTGTGTTAACTCCCACATTTATTAAGTTTTCAAATAAAGCTTTTTTTTGGGGGGATGATTTGCCTTGTACTGAAAACATTAGATAAATGTGAAATATACCAAAGTCCAAATGAAGCAAAAGGAATGACATTTTTCTCCAGCTGAAGGTCAGCATGAACACTGAATGCATTGCTGTGCTCCCAGAATTGTCGTCTTAATTTCAAGTCTCTCCCTGCAACTCAACCTCCTCCCTTTTGTATCACCCCTTCTATTAGTTTAGTAATATGCTGTCATCCTGATTTTTCTTAATTTTGCTTGTGATATTACTTCTCCTTTTTCTCCTCCTATGGGAACAGATTTCTTCTGCCATATGCCCATTTAAACCTAATTGTAGTATCTGAACATCTTGTGTGCTTAGCCACAGCATCCCTTGGGGTTCAATTGAGGCAGAGTATGTATGTGACCTTTAAAGCCATGTCAATGTGAGACTCTCTCAGCACATAGGTCTTTAAAGCCTGGATGTCTATACTTCGTACTAGCAAATTTGCCCAGCCTGCCTTTTTATGAGGATGCCGTCATTTTGGGCAAATTCCAGATTCCATATTTTAAATCAGCATGTAGAGCACTTTTAAAATTTCAATTTCCCAAAGATCAAGTTCCAGAAGATTAAAAATAAAAAAAAAAAAAAAATCAAAGCAGTTGTTAATTTATTTATTTATTCCAGCAAATTTGTAATAGTAACTATTTGAGCATGACTAATTGGCAATTTGTAAAATGGACTGTTCTGAGTAGCAAAGTTTGAAGGAAATCAATGCTGTAACTACTTCCTTATTATGACAGTTCTTAAAAAGTGTGATAAGGTTGTTATAGGAAACAGTGAAAATTCCCTAAATTTCTGGGGATTGTAGATTTTGTATTTGTAACCTAAATAGTCTTTATTTTCACTTTTTTTTTTTTTTTTGCATACACCAGAAATATGATTTTGGTAGGTAAACAGTGAGCTGCTCTAGTAGTCCTGCCATAATAATGTTATACTGTGCTGAAGTCTCATAAAATCTCTTTGGCTCAGCGAAAGCCTTTTCACAAACATCCTCAGTTTGGATCTTTGTGTCATGCCACAGCACCGTTTTACAAAAACTGAGCTTTTGCCTTACCAGAGCCTCTCTGGCAGTTCAGCACATAAATTGTCCAAGTTTCAGTGCATTACTAATGTAGAAGTCCTTAAATGTCAAACCTCAGGTATGTCACAATACATGTAAACCAAAATACTATAGTGCTTACATTGTAAGGATTTATAAAACACCAATATTTGGGGTCTTAAGGGTATTTATGAATGTGCTGAATGGAGAGACTGAGAGAATGCAATGATTGATTTGTATTCAGAAGTAGAAAAGAATGTTAAATTTTAATTAAAATTGACAGTCTGTTCTAGTAACGTAAGTGTAATATACCCTATATATGTGTGGAAATTAACCCTACAATAAGCATGCAGGGCAAGAAATTCAGTGCTAAAATGACACATCTATGAAATAAAAATGTTTTAGGTTATGAAAATAAACAATTATGACATCCATCCAAAGAATATTAACTTTGCTCAGTAGTGCTGTATATCATGCAATAGGCTTTTGGCTGTTAGACATTTTAGTTTACCAATTAAAATTAGGCATTTTAATATTCATCTTCCAGCTTAGCTTGGTTAATTTCTTTATAAAAATGCTTTCTAATCCTTCTGATATCATTAAATGAAAATTTCTTATCCAAAAGCCCTCAGCTTTGAAAGATTCCTAAATATAGAATCTAAGTTTTGTAGAGCCAATTGTTTTCTGCTGAGAATGTAGTAAAGGAGAAATGAATAGCATTTAAACAGAAGACAAAACCAGCAGCTGGAGTTGGCAAATATTGTAAGCTGGTTTTATTCCTTTTCTTGTTTTAACTCAATAGTGAGGAACTGGGAAGAGCAATTGCCTTTGCAGTGCAGATTATGAACAAAATCAAATGCTAGAGGGCTTGTGACTGAAAGTTAATTCCTAAATCAACCATCTTTTCCATGTTAATCACTTCCTGAACTTGATTACAGCATCTCTCTGTCCATTGAAGAACCCTCCTGATTTTCCTTTTTGGTAGCAATTTTTGTGGGAGATCTGAAGGGGAGGAATTTGAGTGGCAAGTGCATCTTTTGCAGAGGTGACTTGTAGATTCATAATGTGTGAAAGCCAAGCTTATGTGTTGACTGTTTGCCCTGTTGAGGCACTGTTAAACCCTCAATTCCTGGAAACCCCATCAAGCTGGAATAAAAGTAGCAGCAAATGCATGATTTCTGCCTCCCCTTCAAATGCTATTTATTTTGTTCTACAAAATCTCGAGTTTCATGTTCTTATTTGTATTAATTCATAGTGAATGATATTTCTTATGTGCATTGAAAATATAATAATGAAAATTTGTGGTTTTTTACAGAGGACAACTAACTGAAAAGACATATTTTACTTTAAGAAATATTCAGATACAAACTCATGAGAGTGCGATTACAGGTGATTCTCCTGGGTTCAGCAGTAGCAGTCATTTTTCTCCTTCTTAGTAGATGGTGCACTGCTGCGGTTTTGACTTTTAGCCTGGGAACAGCACTGATAACACCGATATTTTCAGTTACTGCTCAGTAACATTTAGTCTGACAAAGGACTTTCTGAGTCTCATGCTCTACCAGGGAGGAGGGGAAGCTGGGAGAAAGAGACAGAACACCTGACCCAAACTAGCCAAAGAGGTATTCCATGCCACAGCACATCATGCCCAGTATATAAACTGGGGGCAGTTACCTGGAAGGGTTAGATCACTGCTCGGTCAGGCTGGGTATTGGTTGGCGGGTGGTGAGCAGTTGTATTCTCTTCCCTTTTTACTTCCCTTACCATCATTATTATTGGTGGTAGCAGCAGTGGTTTGTGTTACACCTTAGTTACTGGACTGTTCTTATCTCAACCCGTGGGAGTTACATTCTTTTGATTCTCCTCCCCATCTCTCTGAGAGGGGGGAGGAAGGGCGGGGGGTAGCAGAGAACGTCTGCGTGGTACTGAGTTATGGCTGGGCTTAAACCACGACAGTGATATACATGCATGTGTAAGGGTGAGTGTCATGTTATTCATACAACTTTCAACTCAAGGGACTCCACTGAGAAGTCCCCTTGAGTGAGTAGCTCTTTCTTTTCAGAACTGGTTGTCAAGAGCCTTGGGGGTATGCTGAGACAAATGGAAACTGCTCACATATGGACAAAGATCCTACCTCTGAATTCAGCTGAGTGATAACACAGCTGAGTGACTGTGTCTGCATCAGATGGGAGTATGCCTGTGCTATTAACATGGACTCATAGCTATGCTTTGATTTTACTCTCTGTCTATATGATGAACTATATTAAAGATATTTTCCTTCAGTGATATTATCATGTTCTTATTTGATGCTTAAATCAAAGGTATGTTGTCTTTTAATTAGTGCTATGTTCTCCTGCACATTTATATTGTGGGATAAAGAAGGGTTATCTAGAAGGTCAAGGGCCAGAGAAAATAATGATATCTTATAGCTTGAATTAATCTAAAAATAAGGAAATAGATTTTTAGAGAAGAAAACATTTTGAGCCTGGCCTGAATTGGATCAGGCCCAATATCCTTCTGAGGAAGAAATAAAGGGCTTGAACTTTCTCCCACTGAGAGCAATTACAAACCTGCAGTTGACTATAATAGCTGTGTGTGATAGGGGCACAATAAATTTAAGGTCTGAGATAATCAAGGAGGACTGTAATCTTCTGCTAATGCTTCTGAAATATGCTCTGCTAAAATGCTAGGCAGGAAGAGCACTACACTACCGTCTTAATAGAAGAAATAAGCTTAAGCCACTTGCTTGTTGCGCTCAGATATAACCAATTCTCTGACTCTGATTAAAACTTGACAGTGATTTAAAATGGAAAATATTTGAAAAGAAAATCTGTGGAATGATGACTGTGAATACTGTAACAGTGAGGGAGTAGGCATCAGGAGGGCAAAAAGAAGTTTTGCAAAGATACCTGTCTGATTTTCTGTATAGTACATAAGAACATTAAAAGGCCTTTTTAGCCAAAGGCCCCCCATCTTGGTGTCCTCTTTTTGACAAAGGCTGACAGGGGATGCTCATGGATGGTACAGGAGCAGGGCACTCAAACAGTGTGCAGTCCCAGCCTCCAACAATGTACAGCTCAGGGATTTCACATCAATAAAATGCTCTTCAAGGAAAAGCTATTGCTATCCATTTAAATGTCTTCCTGAAACTCACCTTATTCATAGCGTAGCTTATTCAAAGATATTCATTAGGCATTTGCAAATTGTAAGGTTCACTGAGTTTAACAGAGTGAGCTAAAATGCTTTATGACCTTAGCCTAAATTAGATAAAAATAATAGTTCTGATCCAAAATGCCACTGTAGCCATTATGTTATCTTTCTGCTGCTATTTTCTCAGAACCTCTATGCCCTCTATTTATCAATTTAGAGTAAATGTGACAACGGCAATTATTTTTTTTTTTTTGCTTTTCCTAAGTTTAAGAGTCTGTCTGGCTTGCAAAGGTGATGCTATAACCTTGCCTTGTCTCTTCTGTTCATTGTCCCTAGTTTATACCTTAGCTAAAATTAGATTTTAGGTTTCAGAAATGAGACACCTTTTTTTTGTCTTCTGTTTGGAATCCTATAAATTACTAGTAGTAATGGATCCTTGAACTTTGTTGGTATTTTATATGATATATACATAACTTTTTGCATAGAAAGCATACGAAGTACTGTACATACTACACATATGGCAGAATTACTTACCAGCAGTAGGAGAACCTTTTGAAAGAAAACCTAGAATTTATTTTAGCAAAGAAGTAGGCAATATTTTCTGCTCACCTCAGTTTTTTCAGAAGTCAAGAATATATTGTCATTGAAGATTGCTAGATTTGAGGGGGATATTAGGTCATTTCTTGTAAATTATGTTGATATGTAATTTTATGTGCAGATTGACCAGTGGTGGGAGTTTTCTTGTCTTTATTTTCCTCTCTTCTGTTTTGCAGCATGTGTATTTCAATTGGCAGAAATTGTGAACATGAAAATACATGTTGAATCTCTAGTGGGCAGCTGATGCATTAGTAAAAATAAAACAAAAACACTTTAGCTTATTCCAGATGAAGACATTGATGTCCTAAGTTAACATTGAGGTGAGTTTCAAAGCTGAACCACGTATGAAGTTGTATGTAGAAATGCTGCTGTGGATGCAATTGGTGTAAATGGGATTTAACCTATCATGTTTCATACAGGCAATATCTGCAACCACCTGGCTAATGTGCATACGCTAATCCTTCTCTCCTAATATGAAGTACAATTTACACTGAAAGTGAAACAAAACATACAGAAGTCATGCATTATATGTAATAAATGTATGTAGCAATTTGCTTGCATATAAAACCAGAGTTTGGAATCAGTTTCTGGAGGGTCATTTCTCATTAAATTTTCTGAAAAAAACAAAACAAAGCCCCAAAACCCCCACCCTTAATTGATTCATCCACTTGTTTATGTATGCATTTGTGTGAATCAGGAATTTATTTTCAGACTGAGAGGCTCCAGTGCTTAAGGGAACTACTGACAGCTCAATGTCAAAACCAGTCTCTGGTTAAATGTTATCCTTGGTTGTCTTCAGGAACACAGACTTTCCAGCCAATGTTTTTTCTACAGTTTTCCTGGTTTGTGCATCATGTTTTCCTTATCCTTCTCTAGACATAGCAAAAATGGGCTCCATTTTATAAGCGCAGTAGTCAGCAATTCCTAGAAACGTGAATATTTGTTTTAAAAAGGAAAATATTGCAAGCAAATTATTAAAAATTCCGCTTTCAGAAGTTAATAAAATTTCTCTCAGTAACTGGAACCTTGAGTTTTTTTATTGCCCACGGTGTTATAACTAAGCTAAAATTCAGAAACACAGCTAGAGTGTTATTTCTTTGGCATACTGCTTTGGAACTTTGGGGTATGATATAAGGCACAGAGCATTCAGTGCAGTGCAGCAGATTGCTGCTTACTGAATAACCAGGGGAAATAGCTGTACGAGGGAGTCAAGGGGAATGGTGGACAGAAAAAAGTCTGACTAAGGAGTTTTTCATTGGCAAATGTCAGATTGCTGTAACCTGGGGTGCATTGTCTGTGATGACACTGGCAAAGAGTTTTGGATCACCTGCCCCAGCCCGTACCCCAGCTTAACATGCAGCCCTGTACTTAAAGGTGGGCAAGAAGTGTGGTTCTCCAAAGTGACCTCTGAGCCTTTTTGTTCTGGGCCTCTCACCTTCCCAAATAGAAGTTGTTCTTATTTGCACAAATAAATGTACCTTTAAAATGAAGGAGAAAAAGATGGGCTTTATATAGTGAAGAGCTCTATAGAAGGTAGAAGATGACTGTGATTCTGTTTCCAGTGAATATGTGATTATTTATGTAAAATTAAGTTATTCCAACAAGTGAAATGGATAGAGCTGAGCCCTGAATACCTCTGAAACAGTGACTCAGACATTCAAAGGATGGTAGAAGATTAAGGTTTAATATCCAAGCCTACAACTAATGTCTCTTGTATGACCTCAAACTATTGGGTTTCGGTTGTTTCTGAGCGTGCTACCTTTTTCTTTTGTTTTGTAAGAAAAATATTCAAAGGATATCAGTGACACTCAGAAATCATCCAGAGCTGGTATTGCTTAGTGCTTGGTTTCTGCTGTTGCAGCTGTGTGGGGCACAAGCATCTGTACAACACAGCTGCTCTTGTAGATGCCCAGATATCCATACCTTGTTTACCATATCGTCTCAACCATAACAATAGGAAGAAAACTGTCAGTAGTATGATTGAACTAAAAAAGAATCCACCTGCTACCCTTGTAAAACTCCTATCTCTTATGTTACCAGGCAGCTTGCCTCTGTGACTTCTGGAGGTATATGGACCCCTGGGTGCTTCACTGATGGCCAGCACTGCTCTTGCTGGAAGATCACTTAGTTAGGTGTGTGCCTGACATGGAGCTTGGCCATCTCAGTTTCCTGAGGCTGTTGCTGCCCATGATCTGAAGTAGGACAGATTTGGACCTACATATGATCCTCTCTAGTGGAGATACGTTGTGTGCCTTCCAGAGCAGGTTTTTATAGCCTTATGTCTGGGCATCTGAGCTCCAATGCAATGTGTAGGACATGTTGATGCCCCAAGCCTGTTTTACAGAGATCAGGACATAAACTGGGAGTGGATAAACTGGTTAGTGTCTGTGCTAGTAAATAGGAGCCCCTCTTTCCACTTCCTAACATCCTCTGTCAGTCTGAGATGTGCCTTTAATGAATCAGAGTATGTAACTCTGAAAGGCTTCCCAGGTTCATGTTTTGCCTTGGGAAAACTGGCCCATTCAAATTTTTAGGAGCCAGCTACGAGGAAAGATGATGTCAGAGGAGCTGAGAGGACCCTGTGGTAAGAACCGATCCCCAGGGAGTGGGACTTTCTGGTTCTGCATTCATCCATGCACTGCTTACCCCCAGTATATCAGGTACAGCCCTGCATCCAAGTGGATGAGCTGTGGGACACTTCACCTCTCCACAGTGTTGGCTGGGCATTTTGAGGACCACACTGTACTATGTAAGACTTTTTTTGTGTGTCTGACTTCAGTGCAGCAGGCCTATGTATTGTCTGCACTGTTGGTGCAAAGCTGTGTTGTGCTTGGCTTGCTTTCTGCTGTTGTGGGGAGGGTGTTTTTTAAGTACTCCATTCAATTGGAGTTTTGTTGGTTTTTTTTTTTTTTGATGTGCATTTGCCATCTGAGTTGTAAATGACAGCGGTGAGGAATGTGAACCTCTAAATGATGGAACAGCCAAATTGAACTGGTTTATGCTAGAGCTGCCATCAGTTTGTCTCCAGATGCAGAACGGGGACGGTTTTGAATTCCTAATACTGATATCACAGGACACCAATTCCTGCCCTCAACAAGAAACCTGTTGAAAGGAGCCTTGAATGGATCTCTGCATTGCTTTTAACAAATCTGTTTACTGGAGGAAGAGTTCACCCCCAAGGGTGTTTCCCCAAATTGCACTACACCAAGAAGTGAGCTGTTGGCAGATACTGGCTGTGAACTCGGCGCCTGCCCAGCAAAACATCAGAGTAGTGGACGTGAACATAAATAAAGCAATCCTAGTTTACTGCTGCTCTGGGTCTGGTTCAGCATTGATAGCTTTTTGCCCTGTGGGTAGTGTGTACAAAGTAACACCACAAGGAAAGAATCACAACTGGATCCCAGCTTTTATATTCAGGGATTGGGGGGGTGGCGGGGGGGGAGATGTTTGCATTTCATTGGTGTTAAGTTTGCCATTTCCAAGGATTGGGAAGAAAAATCTCTTCCCTCTTTGCAAGAATATAGAGTGGTGTTTACTTTCTCATTTTGAAATTTTCGCATCTTGTGTAACAGCTGTGCTAGGGCAGGACTCGCTCTGTGCTGAACTGCTGCTTTTTTCCTTTGGCCTTTGTTAAAATTTCTGATAAATAACAGACTGTCTACAGCTGTTCAAATGATGTTGCTGTTTCTAAGTGTCACTTCGGTGTTCATTCCCACCAAATGTGGGCTTTGCTTCGGAAGGTAAATAAGGGAGAAATAGGGCTTGCTGTTGAGTAAAATTGAACATGTGGGCAGTGGGAAAAGAATCTGAAATGTGAATTGCCCAAGCCTACAGAAGCCATCCACCTCCAGCTGTGATGGAGACACTGTGGCATCTTGGCAGCATTGCTCTGTGCAATTTTCTTTAAATAACTAGTGGGTATTTTGTTTGCTGCAGTTGCTGCTGTTTCTTCACATTTTCTCATTTGAAAGTAATCTGCTTCTAAGAAGTGATTAGTGCGCTTTGTACATGGAAGGCTTCACTGGGGTTTGAATTTTTGCAGTGGCTTTAGCAATGTTGATGCTACTGGGCTCACCACTGTAATAAATACTGAGAAGAATATGTATGTGACTTAACAGTATACTAATCTATTGTTATAAAGATAACTCTTTATAATTTATAGTAATCCATGATTTAATTTACCTATAGGCTGTCTCTAAAAACTATAAAATTACAGTTCTGGAATAAAAGGATCTTTTGAGCAGGGACTAAAGACTTTTGTTTTCACACACTGTGTCTCTCCTCTCCACAGCAGTCGTTCTGTCCATTTTTTACTCTTAACCTTTGTGTGCAAATCCCTCAAAGAGGCTGAAGGGAAGAATTTGGTCTCAATTTGAAAAACAGATAAGAAATTTTAAAGAAACAATACGAGTGCAAAGTTTTATCTATGCTTAAGATTAGAAATTTCTGTAGTAGTATTTAGGTGAGGTTTAAGGTTGATACTTGGATGAGTTTGATTTATTTCCTGTTTCAAACTGCCTATAAAGTCAAAAATATATAATTTATAAATCCAAAGAGAGAGAAAAGGGAATGAACTGAAGTAACTCAACTCTGTCCTTTCCACAGCTGAGGACACAAAGTAATAATTGTTGCTTAGCTAAATTATCACACAAAAGAACAGCAAGTCATTCATTTCCACATGAAAAAGCACAAAAATAGAGTTTCTGTAAGACTGATTGGAAGGTTTTAGATGTGAATGTCAATGTTAAGGTTTCCCTTTAAAGGTGTTAGGTCTGCTTAGGCTGAAATTGGTCCTGCTTTTGCACAAGCATAGCCAGTGTAAACCCATAGCAGTCAAATAAATTGAGAGACAGTGCCATGGTTTAAACAACTTCTTGACAAATAGGATGCTCCAGATCCTCAGCACTTCTAGCTTTTTTTAACCTTTCTCAAGGTTGTTGGAGTTGATACATCATTTATAAGCCAAAAGTTTTGGTTCCAGTATAGTACCAGTGCTTACTGAAAGATGACGGATCCGATGGGCCTGTAATTCCCTGGCTGACTCTTTAAATACAGGATGCTGGCTAGCAGCAGATCTGCACAGCAGATAGATATCATTCTGTTGGAAGATCTCAAATTTTGGAGCTTTTGGAAAGAAGCTGGGTTTGTTGGTTACAGGAAAATCTCAAAAAGGAACTTGAGAATTTTGCGAGCGTGTGCTTCAGGTTTGCTCAACATTTTGAAGCAAGTGTAAATCACTTCTAAGTAAGCTGCGATGAATGAAATGTTCGTAATTACAAGCTGCTAGCCAGTCTTTACACTATTTTTTCCTGAGTACTGCTTAAATTACTGCAGCATATTTTATAGACAAAAAAGCATGACTAATTAATACCCGCAATATCGGTAGAATTGCATAGGAATGACAGTAAGAAGAAACCAAACTAACTCCTCCGGTTGCATATAATTATTTCTTGGATTAAAGGTGATAAATTGGGAACCTCAGACAAAATCTGGGTGATCAGCCACTCCAGCCACTTTTCACCAGCTTGGCACAGAGGCCAGGGGCTGAATGGAGGTAGAGGTTGAACTATGCTCTGATTCCCTGAGATGGCTCCTTCTCATGACGGTTATGGGCAAAGTTGTGACTAATGAGAAATGTGTGTCCTACTGGGGCACAGCTGCCTGCATTCACTGGGTGAGTGAAGGTCTGCAGGCCACTTTTCAGTTGCAAGTGTTTTAATGGTGACAAACACTAGATTTTGATCAGGTTTTCAAGCAGCATCAAAAATGCACTTGCAAATTACTGATCTTGGTTGATCTCAGGACCTATTTTTTTTTCTGTGAGCTGAGGCCATCTTAGCAGAAAGCAATGACAACAGTGTGATAAAAGCATTTCTCTAGACCTTTGTAGTTGGTGAGAGAGGATGTTCAGTTTACCCCAGATAGTAGCCATAATGCATAAACAGCAAGGCTTGCACATGCTGTTTTCTGAAACGTGGTTCGAGGAGGCTGACCACTAGCTGCTGCTAATAGCAGTGGAACAGCCACACTCCGAACGTTGGACAGAGATACACATCTAGGTCACCGCTGCCGGGAGCCAAAAGCTTGTGGTTGAAGCCACTTGGGGAATGTATCTTTGTCACTGCTGTTGTGCATTTCTAACGGTTGTACTGAGGCCCTATATCTGCTAGGAATAAGATTTTTGGTTCAATGTTTCAATGCCTTCGAAAGCCAGGTTACAGATGATAAGAGATATCGGGGTTCTTCACTTTGTTTAATCAAAAGTGTACTTGGAGAATTGGAAGAATTGCTAGGTTCACAGGATCACTTGATCATTAGCTTTATTAGCTGGCACAGCAGCACTGTTCAATCTTGTTAGCTTGTACTCTTGTTTTGAAAGCAGAATTTAATCCAGGAATACTGGATTTATTTGTACTAGTGAGAATCAGACAGGGCTTCGCTGTGTCAAAGCTGGTGTCATGTAGGATTTTGCCTTGGACTAGGTGGTGAGAATTTTAAATGTGGAGATATTAGCATCATGGTTCTGTTATTTTGTACTTTCATTGTCATGGTTTTTTTGCACCCATTTATTCTACATAAAAGGTGGCTTTTATACACCTGCAATCGGAAAGCATTCATTTCTGATGTGTGCCATCTGGATACAAATATTGTGCCTGGAGATTGTGTTTTTAGTAAATAATTGCCTTTTCATAATTGGTACAATAGGGAAGATCTTGGGCAGGTAGTCCTTTACTTTTCCACAAAGGAATTCTACCTTTTCCAACTGAATCATAACATTTGCTTGTGTGTTCACCTGAAATGCCCAAAGCAGGATTTCTATATCCAGAATTAGAACTCAGGGGTTCATAATTACCATTCCTTTTTCACATCAATTGTATTTTAAACCATCTTGTTAAGAATCCTGTTTAAAGAAAAGGAGAAACAAAACCCAACCCTCTCCCCAACCTTTAACTGCCCTGATATTTGTGGAAGAAAAGCTGCAAAAACACTTTATGCAGCACATATGAAAGGTAAATTATTTTAATGTTTAACCATAATATTTTACTTTCCTGGAATTTTTCTTCTCTCTTGGAGGTTCTGGTACAAGAAAAGAGGATCTGTAACCCTTCTGCTAGATTTATTTGGAATCTCTTCTAAATTTTCTTTAATTACAAATATCTTGGATACATTGTTGGAAGGATTTATTGGAAGAACAGGGTCAATTAAATTGTGAGTATTTTGGCTTGTGCCATACCCCAATACTTTCTTACCTGCCTATTTTTCCCTGCACATAACACTCCTGTTAACTTCCTATGTCATTATATTCTCAGCTTCCCACAACAGAATAAACTTCCTTACCTCTTTTCACTCTGTTTTAGCAGAACATGCTAAAAACGTACGTGTGTGTGTGTATGTGTGCCTGTGTGGCATCCGGTGTTTACACTTTTAGTGGACATTTCACTCTCAGCCTTTTCCATCCCTGATGCTTTATGTGGTCAGCTGTGGCTCTGCAAACCTGGCCAGCGCCCTGTGGGAAGGCATGAATAGCCCTTGTTGTGCTAGCACACCTGTGTTCTGTGCACAGCTGTTTGGTTCACAACAGGGTTGCTGTTAGCAGTTACGAAACGTTTTCACACCACCCACCCACCATCCACTGGTTTATAACATTTGCTGGCACTTCTGTCCAGCTTGGACTTTTTTTTTAATTTAAAGGACACCAGGATACTTTATGTATAGGAATAACAAACCAAATTGGAGCAGCACCTTATTAAAAATATTCCCTCTCTCCTGTGTCAAAGATTACTCTGTTCTGCCAGTGGTAAATCTGATGCTAAGAGAATGCATTTTTCATTTATTTTACTTCACCCCTCACTTTCCCCTCCCCCTTACTTATCAGAGAGCTTTGTGCTGGCCAGATTTTAAACAGGCTGGAACATTGTTGAGATGTAGAGTCACCCATTTGTTCTACATTTTATCTGTATGTTGTACTGGGAAATTAAGACACAGAACAATAAAAGGCTACCCCTGTAGCTAACTTTTTAAACCACCAGAACTGGTTGGATGGACTCTTCTGAAAGGAAGATGGCTAAAAGCTCACCTTTCTGGTAGTGTAGATGATGTCAAATCTCCAAAATGGAAAACTGAGCTAAAAGAGAAAACTAAATAGAAAATGAGGTGGCAAAGTAAAGCAGGTGCTCCATATGGATGAAAAAAAAAAAGAAAAAAGGCAAATTAACTTAATGTAAAAACTGCTTCATTTCTATAGGAGAATGCTATTTAAATTCATAGGCTAGGAAGACAGCTGAACTCTTCTGTGTAGTTTTATCAGCTGTGTTTTGTATCTCTCCATGACACAGTATGTGGCTTTTTTTCTGAAAGCAGGACAATGTGTTTTGACAGCCCTTGGCAGTGAGAGCAACAGTGAGAAAAGCAAACCAAAGTGATTCAAATTAACATGAGCTGGCTGTTGTGAAGCTGGACCATCCAAAGCATTTCCCATGAATAGAGAACCTCAGATATTGTAAGTCGCAGTATAGCCAACTGGGTTAGAAACAATGTGGAAGGGCTGCTGGTGACGCTGCTCACCATGCCACCACCTACAGAACACATTGTTTTTCTTTGGTAAGCTACAGGGGCATTTTGCTCTAGTCCTGTCTGACAAGGTGAACAAATCCTTACTGAGCTCCATTAAGGACCTGCAGGGAAAACAGCATCAAGCAGAAAGGCAAAACTCAATTAAAATTGCATTAGATAACCTTGACCATTTCTGTAGGGGATGACTTGCGTGGGAATTTGTTGTTCTCCATCACACATAGGTGTGTGTTTACTTTCCTATAATGTGACTGCTTATGGCTTTTATTTTTTAAATGCTTTATTGGTGATCAGAAGGAAAACTTTGAGAACTTATTATACCTTGTTAATTTTCTGAAGTCTTTCAAGAGAGGGGCAAACAAATTTGTAACCTTAGAATTAAGGATTCTTTGATGATACTAGAACAGTCTCCATGAGATCCATTCACTCACAGATGACTGGTTTGAGGAATACAAAGTGGCCCAGAAAAGAGACCCTGAAAAGTACATCAGAGCTGAAAAATGTGATTTCTGTCATTCACATCATCATCTTGCAGGACTTTCATATTCCTTTCATATTCTTTTGCGGCTAATACGAACATACTATTTTCTGAGGAGAACAGTGCTATGAGCCTTCTCTCTGTTTTGTGTTCCACAAAGTTACCTTCTCCCAAGTTCTGACTTTGTAAGAATCTTCCTTTCATTTAAGAATCTTTCATTTTGATTCTTTTGTGAATGTCTTACTTTAGGTAATTCAAAGTATCTCTTGTTTTATTCCCATTCCCACACCTGCCCATATTTGACTTCTTATACCCAGTACCTTCTCAATCTCATTCCCAGCTGGAAGACCTCCTCTTCCCATTGTAATAAAACCTTTTTTTTCTGTTATGAGAAGGATGGTAACCCTTCTACTGGTATGTCAGTCCCTGCTGATCCATAATAGATTTTATCTACCCTGTGCCTGTGAAGCAAGGAATTGTAGTTGCAAGAAATTAAGTGATTTGCCCAAGGTCATAAAGAAAGTTAATGGGTAAGTTAAGCTCAAACCTCATTGATCCTAGTCCTAGCTGTTGAGGCTGTAAGGAGAGTGCTGCGTCCAGGCAAATGATTTGTATTCCTTACTTATGGCCAAATATGACACAAATAGAGGCACCCTGTTCCTGACAAGGAGAGGCGGGAGAGAGGGACATAATTCATGCTATTCAGATTCTGCTATTTAGCATTTGCTGATCCCTAATGGGATATTTGCAAAGTATAATATTTTCTAACAGCTGTAAGGATAAGAGAGCCTAAAATTTCTCCCTATACATAATATCCATGAAATTGCATTGAATATTGTAATGATGTGTTATGCTGCCATTAGCTCCCTGTGAATACCTAATTTGGAAGGTTAATGAAATTGACAAATGTGTGTACTGTATATGCATTGTCAGTACTAGTTAATGGCAACTCTCACATTTTTATTTGGAAAATTATATAAAACTGAAAGTGACAATTATTGTAACTTCATCTTTTTTGGAACCTAGCGCAGTGTGCAGTTTATTTAAATAGGGTTGTATGTGTTTTAAATATGTATACCATCGTATGAAGTCTTTTGCTCATCATGTGATTATATACTTATTTTTTTCATGAGTAAATGCATGTATTGTGGTCTTTTATAGCATATTGGGCCAATTTTTAGGGTTTTTTTTTGTGTGTATTCCATATGAAAGTACTGTAAGTCCTTGTCTTTCTGTTGGCTCAACAGTGCTTGATTACAAAACTGGTGCCAGTTAATTCAAAGAGACATCACACATCCAAAATGAATTTCCCCAGGCAAGCAAAGTATGCTAGAGTACACTGGGAGGGTATGCTCTGGTGTTTTCTGTAAAAGACTGAGCACCATAAAAGGTCACTTGTAGCATCTACAGCTTCCATATATGAACTGGATGAGATCCTTGAAGTTTGGCCCCTAAATATTTCTGTGGCTTTAGAAAGTACTTCTTTAGGTCATGGTCATATTTTTAGGTGTAAAGAGTCTGACATGAGATCTTTTGATCTAAAGCTGTTTATTAGACAGTGTTTCACATAGTGAATTGGTGCAGGGGAATATCAGATTAATCTGCTAGTAAGTGAGAAGACACATTATGAAAATCCTGTGTGGCACACTGCAGCATGGATGAAGTTGCCTCATCCAAGCCTTGACAGCTGGAAAAGGGTGGGTGAATGTATGTGTATGTATGTATGTATGGATGGATGGATGGAGAGATGGATGGATGGATGGATGGATGAGTGGATGGAAGGATGGATGAGTGGATGGAAGGATGGATGAGTGGATGGAAGGATGAATGGAATGAGAGCTGCACATCCCACTTCCTCTTTTACTTATTTTTTGGGCAACTCTTCAAGTCCTTGTGGATTTTCTTCTGAGGGAGCAGGTGTCACAGAGGAGGACTGGTGCCCTGAGGAGACAGTATGTGTCACTTCCAAGAACAAAGCAGTCTTTTAAACCCAGTGCTATATTGAGCCTGTGAGTCATGAATCTTTAGATCAATAACCAAAATGTTTTTATATGTGGGGGCAGCCCCAAACAGACTGACTCAGCGCCGGCAGTTCCGCATTCAGCGCATTTCTGTGCTGGATCTGGTTTCTGATGACTGATTGCAGGACTGGAGCCGGGCGATGTGTGGAGGCTGAGGCACTGCTTGTGGGCACAGCAGAGCAGAGGTTTCTTTTTGATACTCGCACACCTGCCCCTCATTCAGCTGCACACAGCTGTGTTCTCAGGCCGTCTGAGATGCTGCCTGCAAGTCAGCAGCCTGTCTGGCTTTCGGTGGCAGTTTTTATAAGGTGACTAGGAGATGCTGAGTTTTATGATGTTCTTAGATTCTGTTGTGGCTTTTCCCTCTTTTCTTATGTTTTATTAATAAACACATAGCAGAATCTGGTGAAAGAATACATTTATTCAGACCCTTTGTCACAGATGCCACAGATTCTACTCCTGTCTTGTGAGACCTCACTTGGAGTATTATGTGCAGTTGTGGTGTCCTCAACATAAAAAGGACATGGAACTGTTGGAACAAGTCCAGAGGAGGGCCACGAGGATGA
>JASSUY010008527.1:0-10945 GCA_032466535.1 Forpus xanthops
AATACCTCCTTGGTCAGCCTGGGTCAGGTGTCCTGTCTCTCCTTCCGCCCGGCTTCTTCCAGGCTTCCCTCCTCCCTTGCAGAGCACGAACCTTGGAAAGTCCTTGGTCAAACCAAAACATTCTAAGCTACAACTATAAACACTGTCGTTATCAGCACTGTTACAGTGCTGCACCAGCTACCACTTAAAGGAGAAAAACGACTGCTGCTGCTGAACCCATTACATTATCCACCCCTTATTCCATACCATTCACGTCATGCTCAGATCCCAGATTTTCAATATACCATCATATATATATATATATATATATATATATATATATATATATATGCATGCACACACACACAGAGAGGGAGAGAGATCGTCCCTCGGTGCATGGACCAGTCCCTGCAAAGTTGCTGAGTCCATTCAGTCCATGACGTCCGGCTCCATCTCCTGTATCAGTTCTTCACAGCGGGGGAAGCTGTGTGCAGTTTTGGATCGTTGTCTGCTGATGCTGATTGTTCATTTACTGCAGAACTTTTCCGGTTTCATTAAAATTTGTTCTTTGTTGGGATGATGGTCAGAGGGCCAGCCGCTGATGACCTGAAGATATCTAGTTGGTGGGCTATAAAAGCATTATACAGCAGACAGCAGCATGCAATTGAGTTCATTGACTGTTTTCCCCTAAAATCAAATCCCCTTGAGGTACACATCAGACTTCAGAAACCATACCTGACTCCTCCCAGGTCCAACATGTATTGAAAACTTGCTACTTTGCTGGTGGTATATTTTCTAACAGGTTATTGTAGTGATTTGGAAATTAAGATGAAAGATTTATGTAGCTTAGGTGAGAACAACCTGTGTGAGTTATTTTTCCTCTCCAGAGGACTGTTTTCCCCATTTCTGTGATTGCACTTCATTGTTCCAGTTTTCTAATTGTTAATTCTCCATACTTACATAGTCTCCAGAATAACATTAAAGCAGGTGAGTATATTTACCGTGGTTTGCAGACAATTCCAGTGGTTGCTTGTGGTCTCTTTTGAGCCCCCTAGAAATGTGTTTGAGATTTAAAGAAGCTGAATGTGTTGGTTTAGTTGGTTTGTTCGCAGAAGAAGAAATTTTACTATCCAATGTTAATATCGAATGATGTGTCATGGGCCATCTGTGTGAAGATCCTGATTGTTGACAGGTTAACCCAGGTGGACAGGTAAAGCTTTGCAATAGGAACTTCTGAAAACTTGGTAGGGAAGCCTCTCAGCTGCAGCTCACCCTGCCCTAAAGCTCTTGCAAGCGCAGGAATGCAGAAGGCATGAACCTTACAACCAGAAATGTTCAGGCGCTATATTCACCGTGCCCTTCTGAAATGCTAACTGCATCTGATCACAAAAAGGGGAAAATCTGCAATTGTAGTGACAAAATGCTTATCAGCAAGCCTGACCCTTCTGCCGCGGGAGTCACCTCTGCTATCGTGAGCTTGTAACTTGAATATCTCTTTGGTCCTTGGCTGCTGCAGCCTGCCTTCCTGGCTGTCTCCAGGCTGTGCTTGCAGCCTGGGCTGGTTTATGTGTGGGACAGGGTGAGCTTTGGAGAACAAGCCCTGCTGCTGCCGGAGCCAGCCCGGAGGAGCTCTGGTTGCAGTGTTTCCTCAGCTGCTAATCCGTTTGCAGTCTCTCTAATCAGATTTCTCTGGTTGGTGCTGCAGAGACTTTGTGCTGTGCCACTGTAATTGAGATGGCTGATGTGTTTCAGCAAGCTGGTGGATGAAATCAAGCCAGCTATTACAGTGGAGACAAGGGCTTGTCTGCTGAAGTTTGGAACTGCTTTTTGGTTTGTGACTCTCAGTGACTTGCATTAACCCAGGACATTGATTTCAAGGCAAGTTTTGAAGCTTTCAGAGCTTAGGCTCTAAATGAACTATAATTTGTTGGGGATGAAGGGATTAGCAAGTTAGGTTTTTCTTTTCGAAGTGTGAGGCAATGCAGAACCCCGTTCTCCTCCTGCAGTGAAAATATGTAGCTTGCACCCAAATTTAAGAGCAAATCTCTGTGTGACTGTTTTTTAGTTAGCTAACAGCACTGCATCTGAAAACTTGAGCATAAAGCATCATTTTCATATACTTTTTTCCTTGGTTCTTATGCCAGTGTGAGTTGTCACAGAATCATTGTATGATTGAGTTGGAAGGGGACCTTAAAGCTCGCCCAGTTCCAGCCTCCTGCCACGGGCAGGGACACCTTCCACTGGACCAAGTTACTCAAAGCCTTGTCATGTTGAAATAGCTTCTTTACAATAGAAAACTGAGCAGAAGGCTTATCTTTAAAATCCTGTCTTAAGTTGATCTGAAATTCCTGTTTCTGTTGAGCTGTAAATGGGGGAGAGTGGGCTGTGTGTAGTCTTTCCTGTGGGAATTGTGACTGTATTGGCTTCGATTGTCGTGGCGGTAGTGTCTCCAGGTTCTTTAGCAAGGCTGACTTACTGTTGCTTGTGAACAAATTATCAAAACTCAAAGAAAATCCAATCCCCCTTCCCTACCCCAACAACAGCATTCCCAGGTAAACTACATGGTTCTGAAGCTCCACTTTAGCTCCTGTGGCTTTAGTAGTTAGACCAAACTAATCTCAAACTCTCTTCACCCCCCTGCCCTTCTTTTTCCCCTTCCCTGATAACAAGAAGATAGCTTCTTTATAATATTAAATGTGAGGTAATAACCATCTTTGTATATTATAATGGGAGCAGTAGAGAGGCACTAAATGCATTCAGTGCCTCATGCAATCAGACCAGTGAATGTCTTTAGAATCTAACATAGTTGGATTTGCGGGGTCTTCCTTGAAACTGGCACAGGTGATAGATTCTCAAAGCCTTACAGTGCAGTGAATTTTTTGAGGTATTACATTTCAAGAGCATTTGAAATTTAATTCCAACTGTTTCGACGTTCAGTGCAATGCTCCTGGTTTAACTGAAACTGTTCTGCTTTCTTCCAGGCGAATCCGGACTGGGAAAATCAACGTTAATCAACTCATTATTCTTAACAGAACTGTATTCCGCAGAGTATCCAGGTCCTTCACACAGAATTAAAAAGACCGTCCAGGTATGTCTTGGGGGAAAAACTGCAGCTTGAACAATGAACTTGCAACATAGTAATCTAAGGTGATACAGTTGTCACATAAGCGCCTGTATTTCAAATAAGTTAGGCCACAGTGTGAACCACTAAGAAAAACCCGGTGTGTCTTTCAGTGACCTTAGCTATACAAAGCTTCCAGGTTCAGGGAGTTGTAGCATACTGAAGTGGGGGAGCCCTGAAGTACTTTGTGCACCGCCTGTACTTCAGAAACCTCATACGAGTGCAGTCCTGTTCGGAAATTGAATGTTTTATTATTAAATATTGAGTACATCTGTAGAAATATGTAGATGTGCACTAAAACCCCTGACTATTTAAGACAGGCTTCTGGAAACCAGGTATTAGAGAATACAGGTAGTGCCTAAAGGGTCCAACAAGAAATCTGGAGAGGGGCTTTGGACAAGGGATGTAGGAACAGGACAAAGGGAATGGCTTTAACCTGCCAGAGAGGAGATTGAGATGAGCTCTCAGGCAGAAGCTGTTCCCTGTGAGGGTGCTGAGGCGCTGGCACAGGGTGCCCAGAGAAGCTGTGGCTGCCCCATCCCTGTCAGTGCTGAAGGCCAGGTTGGACACAGGGCTTGGAGCAAGCTGCTCTATGGAAAGTGTCCCTGTGCATGACAGAGGTTGAATCTGGATGAGCTTTAAGGTCCTTTCCAGCCCAAACCAGTCTGAGATTCTGTGATTATACAATTAAGGTTATGTTCACTGAATGCTTGTTTAAATAAATGAGGATTAGATTCCGTGACTCTGGAAGATTGTATTTTTTACTAATATAAAATATTAATAGAAATCATAGAATTTACATAAAATCTAACACAAAACCCGCCAAGACATCCTTCACAGATAACTCAGTTCCACTCTGGCTAAAGATGGATCAGGGTAAGAAAAATAAGACCACAACTGTGTGCGTAGAGTTTCCTAATCTGAGTTAAGTGCTTTCATCTGTTAGGTGGTGAGATGAGATGATCATCTGTTCATCCTGACCTTTTAAGTTCTTCAGAGGTGGTTTGGGGTTTGTTTTTAGCTACTTCCACTGTGTGGGCTAAAGCCTGAGGGTACCCAAGAGCTGCCAAACCTATGTTCAGTAGAGAATTGGGATCTATTATGACTTAGCAAATAATATGATTGGAATAAAATGTATTTGAAGACCACCTTCCCCCTGAGAAACTGTTGCTTGCTTTACCTAATGAGTATTCTTTTTGAGTATACTTGTAGTGCATCATTGCTTTTCCTTCACTTCCTTGTGATGAATGAAAAATCAAGTGTAACATTTTAAGAAAGGAACTGAAACTGTCTCATTTCAGGGTCACTGTCTTAAGTGAGGATAAAATTATTTCCCCTTACACCCCTGAAAGCTATGTGTGCTGGCAGTGTTGTATATGACATGGAGATGATGCCAATCAAATTTGAAATCCAAGAATTACCAGTGAGAGCTGCTGTTCAAATCCATGGGATTTGTGCTTTTTGCCGATGTAAACCTTTCTAAGGATGGGAAGGGTTTTGTGGGATAGAGGTGAGACAGTCCACCAGAGCATCCTAAAATCTCAGTGGTAATAATTGCCTGCTCCTATATGGTAGGAATAACCTACTGTTCAGGAATAGTACAAGCAACTCTTGCATAGATAAACACAAACTGTGGTTTGGGCTGGGAAACAGTCACAGTTTGGAGCTTGGTGAGGCAGGTCCTGTGTGTTAATTCCATGGAAAAGACAGAAGAGCAGTTAACTGATTTAATGTCAGATGAATTCAAAGGGAACTTCTTCAGAAATTATGGGTATGAGATAGGTTTTGTCTGATTATTTGAGTGTCTGTGGTGGGATATGGTCAAGGCTTGTTTAATCCATTAAAAACAGCCAAGCTGTAGCAATCCTCCTGTCCTGAATGCTGTGCAGGAGCTGCCAAGGAGACCCGGGTGACCCAGCTGGCTGGAGTGCATGGGAAAATGGCTGTTTGGAGGAGACTTTGATTAAAAAGCTTTAAATTCCAAGACTTGAACTAATGTTTTCCATGAATCCCTTGGGAATACTTGCAGATCAGATGATAGGATGCAGTTGGATGCTTAACTATGAATGACATTAATTTACAGTGATATTCTGGATCTTTGCCAGATGCTGCTTACTGTGCCTTTGACCATGTATGGACACATCAGTTTGGGTTAGAAAAATGCAAATGTAGAGTCAGCTTCTTCACCTACTGTCTCTTACTAGGGCTTTCTGCTGCTTACAGTATATGTTGCATGTGGTCTGATTGTTGATAACACAAGCATCTGACATTTAATTTGATAACTGATGTTTCTTTGATAGCATGATGCCTCCATGAATGCATGAAATGAATTGAAACCCTTCCCATGCAGTAAGGTACTTTCATTGTCTGCAGGGGTTCAGTTAAGCAGGCCATTTGTCAGAAGAGAACTTCACCAATGTCAGCCATATGTAAAACTTCCAAGCATACAGAATCAGGAAAAATGTTTGGCGTGGCATTTCTGAGGCTCTCCTGACCTTCCTTTTCCTTTGTTACAAACACACATTCAAGATAATGTTTTATTAATTGCTTCTTTTGTAAAAGCATTCCACTGTGAGTGCTTAATCATTTAATGGCTCTTGCTGGGAATTTTTGTGCTGGAGAATAAAGCTGATACCTTGTAGCACTTGGCAAGAGTACAGCTCTTAACATTCATCTCAAATATTCTGAAAGTGCTAGGAGTTTCTTATAGAGAGTTTGGTATAGGAGGGGCTGTGTGGTTACTGTATGCAAGATAGCAAAAAGAATGCGAGGAATCAGAAGTTAATCTCCTGTGTGCTAAAGCTTGTGAATAGTAAGCTGCTAGCTGAGCTGACTGTATGGCTGGGGATTGCAGTCTTGAGTTCTGGCATTGATTATGTACAATAACATTTCTCTGTGGAGCACTTGGGTTGGGAGGGAATTTGCCACAATTAAAACATCAGTTTTCAATGTACTGCATGTATTCCTGGGTTCTCATGGCTTTGGACTGGACATTTTTGAAGGTTAGGAGTTGAGCAGTTAGTGACGGAGTAACTTGGTGGTGTCTTAGGCAGGTGTGTGTGCATCATTATGTTTTTACTTATTTAGTATTATTTTTTCTTCTTTAAAACCTTCCTAACCTCACAGTAACTCCTGCTGAAGTAGGAGGTTGAGTTGAGTGGCCTTGAAGTCCACCCCAACCTGGATTCTGTGACTGGCATCTCTGTAGCCAAATGTTGGGGGCTCTTGTTTTATGAAGCTGCCTTACTGGGGCCCCCAGCACAAGAGAACTGGAGCAGCTCTGCTCTGGAGCCAGGCTTAGAAAGCTGGTCTGGGTCAGCCTAGAGAGGAGAGGTCTCCTTAAGGGGAGAGCTGAGAGCAGCTCCAGTGCCTAAACGGGCTCCAGGAAACCTGGAGAGGGGCTTTGGACAAGGGATGTACGGACAGGATAAGGGGAATGGCTTTAACTGCCAGAGGGGAGACTGAGATGAGCTCTTGGGCAGAAGCTCTTCCCTGTGAGGGTGCTGAGCGCTGGCACAGGGTGCCCAGAGAAGCTGTGGCTGCCCCATCCCTTCAGTGTTCAAGGCCAGGTTGGACACAGGGCTTGGAGCAAGCTGCTCTAGTGGAAGGTGTCGCTGCCTGTGGCAGGGGTTGGAACTGGGTGAGCTGTAAGGTCCCTTCCAATCCAAACCAGACTGGGATTCTGTGATTCTTTATCTTTCTCTCAGGTGAGGATGCAGGTCAGGACTGCTTCATGCTGTGAGCAGCCGTAGTGCAGTTGAATTATTTTTTGAGACCCAGCAGTGAAAGGGATTGATTTGGCAGAGATAAGATCCCTAGTGATAAGTAGATAACAATAGCATCCAGCATACTTGGAGGTTGAATATGGAGCTTTCTTTGCAGTCAGTTACTGTTTTCTGTGGTTTTGTGTATTTTTTATGTATATAATTCTTTTTGGAATTAGAAGCAGTGTTCTGCTTGTGCAAGAGGTATTTAGTTGTACTTTCTGGTGAAGTGTTAATTTATCTTGTAGATCTACGTTGCATCACATACCAGAGATTGCAAAATGGTTACAGCCATGTTCAGGTGTGGCTGTGTGAGAGTGCTTCATCTATAGAATTAGGCATGTGCAAGTGCTTAAGCAGCACTGATATAATTTCTCAAATCTTGAGCTGGTCAAGAGACCATCCAGATAGGATATATTATCCAAGTTTCTCCTATCTCTGCAGGTTCATTACTGAATGTTCTTGCAGATGTTCACTTCGTTACATATAACTTTCTTTTCTCTCCCCAATTAGGGTCCAGGAGGGTTAAGAAATGTTAAGCAGCGAGCCACAAGATGGTATCAATGTCTGCCAACTTCTGTGTGGCTCTGAATAAATGGCTTGTGTGGTTGATTTCTTAAGTCAATATTCAGAACACTGCATCAGTAGTGATTTAAGAAGAATTGTCTTAATATCAGGGGGAAAAGCTATGATTAACTACGTGAGCAGTTGGCAAGAGCTAGAACACTCGAGTTTGTAATTTCTTACTGCTGTGGAGCAGACTGACTCAATGACAGTGGTGTACAGTGCTTTTGCAGGCAGAAACACCTGACATTGGCATTGTCAGTTACTGAGATGTTAGAAGAAAGAAGTGGATAGCAGTCCGTTTGCTGTTTGGCCTGTATTTTCAGTGTCATGACGTGCTTCATCTGTTTGTGCTTGCTGCCAGCTGACTGAGCCATGCTGCACACATGGGTGGTCAGAGGGTGAGGTGCATGTTCCCACACCCAGATCTTGCGTCATGCCTTGTGCTGATGCAGTTACCTTCTGAGCCAGGTTTCCACCAGTGACTCGACCTAACAGGAGCCGATCCATTACAGGTCACGTGAGATCTAGCTCAGCAGATTGCAACTAGATTGTATTACTTTCCAATATCAATCTGTTTGTGACAGGAAGCCATTGCTTTCTGTAATTCTTTTCCCAAGCAGCATACTAGCTGAAGAATAATTGTATTCTTAAAAGAGCATTATCAGGGACTAGAAATACAGTGTCTAAGATGCTTGGGGAAGGATTAGTTTGGAAAAATGTCATTTTCTTTGAGGTGACCAATGTTGACAGTTTCATCAAGAATAACGCCTGGTTAGGGTTGTTCCTGCTTTGACAGGAGTTAAAACATAAAGCTATCCTATATGCCTACCTGGGTTCTTTTATCACTGACTATATAAATGATTGCCCGTTTGTTCTTTAAAAATTAATTATTATCAAATTACTGGGATTTTATCAGCCAAACATGGAGCCGGTATCTGTCTGAAGCAGAAAAGGTAGCAATTCAATGGTCAGACTTCTCACTCCTTGAATGCTTTTCAGTGTTTACGAAGGGTGACTAAATCGCTCAAAGTTTGATCTTTCCTCATTCATTTTACAGGTTGAGCAGTCAAAAGTTTTAATCAAAGAGGGTGGTGTTCAGTTACTACTTACAATAGTTGACACACCGGGATTTGGAGATGCTGTGGATAATAGTAATTGGTAAGATGTTCTTTGTCTGTTCTCTCACAAAATAGAGTTGTATTTTGTGTGTGTGAGATATGCCTTCTGATATGCTCTTAAATGCAACTTTAATCTTCAGTTAAAATATTAATGCTTTTAAACTTTTCTGTTAGCTAAAAACTTTTAACAACCATAGTTCCAAGCACCTCTAGAACTTGATTGGAATGCTGTCAGCTTGTCCCATTAAAGTGAATGGAGCGTTTGGCTCTCTATCCCACTCCTGCAGTGTGCAGAGCAGAGTTTGTGCTGTCACAAAATGTGACCGGTAAAGCGTGTTCGTTTGGCTACTGTTCTTAAGTGTTCTATTTAATGCTATTACAGTGAAGGTAATTGTGTTTGAGAGGGTTTTTCAGTGAACTCAAGCACTGTATCTTCAGGGCTATGTAACTTGGGTGTGTGTAGAAGAGCTGATCACTTAAAATAGGCTGTGTTGAACGCTTAATTAAAAATAAACAACCAAACCAAGTCCCCCCAAATGCGCACAAGCCACGGTGAAGTGGTGTACGTCCCTTTCTTAGCAAAACCAGCCTTTTTTACATAAATGATATAACTTACAGGTTTTTATTCATGTAACCTCTGCAGTTGGCAGCCAGTTATCGACTACATTGACAGTAAATTTGAGGACTACCTGAATGCAGAATCTCGAGTGAACAGACGTCAGATGCCAGATAATAGGGTGCAGTGTTGTTTATACTTCATTGCTCCTTCAGGACATGGGTTTGTATTACTATATTTTGTCTTTCCTCTGTCTTTTGTCTCAGGTAATCATCCAGGTTTGGCATTCTTAGTTACGTAGAGTTCCAGACAGGATTTTTGTAATGGCCTGCAGAGCATGTTTAATTTCAAAGATGAACTTACTTTGGCTAGTGAAACGTCAGCAAGCCATACAAGCAATAAGTTGGAACACCAGGAAATAGGATTGCACATTAATTACTTAACATGAAAAATAGTGTTAGAACAATTAAAACCACCTAGGTGTTCACAAGTGCTCTGCCTATTTGTAACCTATGTCTGGTTTTGTTCCCATTAGAAGGAGAAACTGGCTTTTACGTTGAGCCAGAAGGATTTTTCCTTTCCATACTTCCTCCCTCCCTTTGACTAATGATAAATTGAAGTTTCATACATCTTTATAAGCATGCATTAATTCACCTGGGGTGTAACGGTTTGTGACAATTCCAATGTAGACATTCTGGATGTTTGTCCAAATATTACGCAGTCTTTCCAGCTCTGCTTAGCTTTTCATTTGATCGGACTTCTATCTAGTGGCAGAGAGAGAGAACTGCACTTCCAGGCTGTATTAGGCTGACTAGATCTGAAATTGGTTGTTTAGTGTTTTGTCACTGTGTTACAACTGATTGAATTTGTCAGATACTCACAAGTTACACCTTCAACTTTGGAAAGAAATCTTGGGGTGAAGAGTTTTTCTTATGTAGCCTTGCCATAATGAAACAGTTTCTGTTGTTGTAGTTTAGCATGCATGTTTGTACTGTCATTTGTGCTCAAAATGCTTTTCAGTTTTCAAACACCTGAATCCTTTACATACACTGTATTACTAGTGTGCAAAATCAAAACGCTATTTAAGTGAAGATGATTCTTTGCTTGTTTTAGTCAATCTCTTTATAAGGTAGCTTTGAGATTCTTCAAAATAACATTTGTCTTCCTCCCCACACCCTCCTTTTCTCTTAACAATTTTTAAACCACTGGGAAGTACAAATTGTTTCTAGGGAACAGTTAAGGCAATACTTTAGGTAAGTTTTGGTCACTAGATGTGTAAGGTTAAAAGCTGTCAAAGTATGTTCCTTGTACAGGTATTCAGTGTTACTTTGGGGCAGAGGATGCACGTAAAGGTGTGCTAGGTTTCCTTAGTGTTTTTCAATTACCAGAGTAAATGCTTGGATTTGGTCATCTTTCTCAAGAAATGAATGGAGCGCAGAGAGAATTGGTGCTGGTCTTAGCATTCGTCTCATCTTTGAGATACTCTGATGTGAAGGGACATTGCTAACTTCCTACCTGGTTTTTGTGGTGATGCAGTCTTTGGTCATGTTTCCTGTGCAGACAGCAGCACATAGGAGCTGTCAAGCGTGAATTAAAACATTTGTAAGTGAACTTGCTTTCTGTTCTATGACTTTCATGCATTTGTAAAAGTCAGAGGGAAAGCACATGAAGGTGAACCGATAGCTAAACCAGTGCTCTTAATCTAGATGTGCATTAATGTTTGCATCCAGAGGGACCTTGACACGCTTGTGAGGTGGTCTGAGGCCAACCTCATGAAGTTTAACCATGCCAAGTGCAAGGTCCTACACCTGGGTCAGAGCAATCCCAGGCACAGCTACAG
>JASSUY010008527.1:11045-23810 GCA_032466535.1 Forpus xanthops
TCCCTGCCCAGAGCAGGGGGGTTGGAACTGGATGATCTTGAGGTCCTTTCCAACCCTAACTATTCTATGATTCTATGGTTTAATGGAAACATGCTGAGAAACTCAGTGGCTGCCAGAAAATGTTGATGTGTTCTTCAGCTTGTTTTTATTCTTTTATGTATGGTTTGGAGAAGCTAAATTTGAGTACCAAATGAATCTGGTGTTAATGTTTCTAATCCTAATTTCTTTTATATGAGAAATAATCCTGTTAAATCCATTAAGTGAATCCTTTAAGCCTGACTAAACTTAATATAATTCTGAAGCGTTAATGCATGAAAACCTCTGTGGCTTTGCTTTAGCAGCCAGGAAGTACTGACCACTTTGATGTACATGGATGGTTGTATGTCCCCATAGGGTGGGTGTTTTAATTGTCATCCACTTTAACAATAGTCTTTTTGTTCTATGATGTGATTTAGAGATGAGATATTTCTACTTCATTTGTACACAGGCCAGTTTGCTGTCTTCTGCAACGTAGTGTATAAAATCTGAGCCCACTTTCAGAAAGAAGCATACAAAGAAACATGACTTTCAGAAACTGAAACAGTGGCTGTGATCAGAGCATAATGCACATCTGTAAACTCTTACCTGCCAGTCTTCAAATGGGACTGTCTTCCACCTCATAATGTGAGCTTTACTACCTTTGCAGGCAGTTCTTACCACATGCTTAAATAAGTGTAGTTTCAGGTAGCAGAAGTCTTGTGACTATTATTAATACTAACTGTATTTCTCTGGGATTATACAATGCTAGGACATTTCCTATAGCAGTTGTAGGTAGCCTTTTGAATTTCATTCAAGCATCTATCACTCATGAATCAGTGTCTTAAGAGTAGTTGTCAGGACAAATCTCAAATCATGTGTACATTCTTGTTTCATGAACATAAATTGTGAAGTTCTGATGCTGTCTTTCAGACTGAAACCTTTGGATATAGAGTTTATGAAGCGCCTGCATGAAAAAGTGAATATCATTCCGCTTATTGCCAAAGCAGACACACTTACACCTGAGGAATGCCAACAGTTTAAAAAGCAGGTGAGTTGAAAGATTAATATTTACAGCATGGGATAATTTAGCAAGTTGATCCCTGTGGAAATGGTGAGATTTAACTTCTTGCTTGCAAAGTTTAAACCCTGCAGCAATGACTTGAGACAGCAAAGCAAAGTAATTTATATCTCGAGAATTAATTATATTTCTTGGTGAAATAATCTTGTTTCTATCCTCAGGGGAAGAGGTTTGAAGTGTAGTATGATTCTTGGCAAGTGAAATAATTCACTGTTGAGATAAAAATCAGGAAGGGAGCTGTCAAGATTTAGGTGCCTAACAGAAGTTGTGTGTTAAAGGAAAGTAAGAAAGGTGGTTTTAACAGTATCCATGATATCATTGATTGTATTGTGGTATTCACTTTTGTTTGATGTGCTGTATTTATTAAAGCTTCAGGTGATTAGATGAGACTCAGTATATCTGTTGTTGAGTCTCATGTGGTTGTAATGCGTTTTAAAGGTGTTGAGATATTCTGACATTGATACAACTGACAGGTGTCTTTGTAGAATAAATTTGGTGCTAATGTCTCCAAGTGGTTTATGCTTTATTACAACTACATTATTAGAGTAGAACATTTAGGCATTGATGTTTATAGTCTTGATTTAAGAGTAAAGGCTCAGTCCAGTCTTACAGTCTTGATTCAAATCTTGTAGTCTTGATTTAAGACAAAAATTAAAGGATGTTTTCTGCCTTGGGGGAACATAAGCAAGGTGCTCTGAAGTCTGTTTGAGTTGCATTTCATGGGTTTTTTTTGGTGTAAAGGGGGAAAAAAGGTAGAATACAGAATAACTCTGAATTTATAAGCAGCTTTATTGATGAGCTTATGTCAAACGTGGGAGACTTTCCCAAATCAAACTTTGAAAACAAGCCCTTGCATGAACTGGAAACTTATACTTTTGTAAGACTGCAGACTCACGAAGCAGAAATACTCCTCAGGGCTCCACAGTGCAGCTCTCAGCTCAATGGTCTAATTGTTTTCCATTCTCAACCTCTGGAGAACTCATCGGCTTGGCTTTAAAAAAAAGCCCCTGGGCAAACAGATCCCCAAATCAGTACAGTCTCATTCTGGAGGATGCTGTCACTTATTCTCACATTCTTATGGGCGCAAATATTTTTCAACACAGCTAACTGCTCAAGTCAGTCCATCAGTCACAAGCCTCTATTACAATAGGCAGGAGATTTCACTTCAAGTAACTGATGCTAAGGTGAGCTGGAAACAGAACAGAATAGGAGCGAGAGCAGTCACTAATGTGGGAACTCAAAGGGCTGAAGTATGCCTGCAGTTATCTATTCAAATTGGAAGGTTTTGAGGGACTCAATTGCAAGACTAGTCTGAGGATTTAGGCTGTATGGGATTAGTTTTTGCATGGGCAGGTTGAATTCTTAATAATGAAAATCTGTTTGTCCTGCTGTGGAAAACTGACATTAATTTTTGCTGCCTTGTATTATGGATGGTGTTCTCTTAGCTCTGAGGCTCTGATCCTGTCTTCTACTAAGGAAAAATGGTCACACTGAATCCTTTGGGGTCTGCTAATGATGCTGCATATCTTACTTACAGTCTTACATATGCAAAAGGAGGGAGAATCTGACTGCATCAAGAAATGGAGTTATTACAAAGTATGAATTTCTCAAATAACATTTTTGGTTTTAGATAATGAAAGAAATCCAAGAACACAAAATTAAAATATATGAATTCCCAGAAACAGATGATGAAGAAGAAAATAAGATTGTTAAAAAGATAAAGGTAAATAATTTTCTTTGGAAAAAAAACATGGAGGGGGTGGGGGAAGTGAGTGAAAAGCTTCTTGTCCTTAACGAGGAGCCCAGCAAAATGTTTAGAAGAGACAAATCAGATGTTAAGCTGTTCTAGGAGTCTGTGTTCCTCAGCAGAGGCAATAAATGACAGTCCTTTACGGGTATAGTTCACTGTGAGAGGGCTGGATCACACGTTCATTAATAAGCTTTTAAAAGGTCACTTTATTCCATCTCTATTTGACTTCTTGCTGCCTACCACAGTTTGTTTGATTCTGAGCTTTGAAGGAGGCAACAGTTTCAGAGGTGTGCATGGCACAGAGTATGTGCATTACAGTTAATAGCTGCCTGACTAGTTGATATACTGAAGCCTTAATGGAGATGAATGACTAAAGAAAATCAAAAGGACTGTTCAGGCTGTTGAAAGGGTTTTACTTTGTTTACTCGTGGTTTTGGGTTGTTTTTCTGTTGAGTCCATCTTGTATATGCTTCTTGAGCCTTGCTTCTGTTTGTTCAGTAGCTTTAACAGCCTGTAAGTTTTTAATTCTTTGTTACTGTGGGAATCGCCAAAGACAGATAAACACAAACAGCACAAATGGAAGTGCTTCTGGGACTAAGCCCAAAAAGAAGAATGGAATAAAAGCAAGGACAAAAGTCCAGAATACATGGTGTTGTACATAGTTCCTTTCAGCTACTTGAAGCTGCCCTTGGATCCTTTGTTGCTTCTTACACTGGGGGGTGGGGTGGTGGTGTGTGTGTGTTTGGTTCAGCTAAAAACAAGAATTTGTAATTCTTTGTCAGACCTTTGAAAACTGGGAACAAGAGCCGCTCAAAGTCCTTATAACCAGTGGGAGTATGAATTGATAAATAATTATGGTGCAGTTGAGTAAATAGGAAATGGTTTGCCTGTTGCTTAGCTTACTAAGTAACAGTAATGTCTGTTTCTTAACTAGATTTACAGAATGCAACAGTGTCGGGAATTTCAAATGTAGGGGTGTATGTATGTCATTAAACTAGGCAGAGGTCAGTAAACAGAACTGTTCTTGCACGTTGGGTAAGCTTCACTTCAGTGTTCTAGCACCAAACTATATGTGTCAAATTCATCCATGGGCATGCTTTCAGTATCTTCTGGCACTAGAAATGTTGATTTTTAAAGTAAGGCTTTATCTTGTAGGACCGTTTACCTCTTGCTGTGGTAGGTAGTAATACGATCATTGAAGTCAATGGCAAGAGAGTCAGAGGAAGGCAGTATCCATGGGGTGTTGCGGAAGGTAAGGCTTCTCATGATGCTTTTTCTTTATCCCTTTAA
Source organism: Forpus xanthops (assembly GCA_032466535.1). Taxonomy (NCBI): domain Eukaryota; kingdom Metazoa; phylum Chordata; class Aves; order Psittaciformes; family Psittacidae; genus Forpus; species Forpus xanthops. The sequence goes on from JASSUY010008527.1 coordinate 15,182, forward strand.
AACTTATTAGAATTGAGTCTGTATTTGAAATGTTCAAAATGCTTAATTTGAATGTACTTTGCTCTGGAAAGTTGCTGAATATATGATTTTGTTATTCTGACAGTCTGGGAATAAGGCAAAGCTTCAGCAATGTGTAACTTCGCAAGCAGATTCCTGTTGAAGCCTCAGTGAGGAATTGTGACGCCTGTAGTAACTTACTGCAGTTGATGAGGCTCATATTACACTATTTGCTAGCATTCTTTTAGTTGTCTTCATATAAAAACTATGTTTCTTAAATTCTGCTTTCTAGAATATTCACATTATAAATGTCAACTTGGTCAGCTTGAATAGCATAAATTCAGTTTTAAGTTTCTGGAAGAATTTGGGGACTTTTTTCCTCCAAACTTCTGAATCTCAATTACTAAGATGTAGCAACAGGAAGATACCTGGGAACGAATTGAATTCTTATTTTAAATTAAAACTTATTCAAAACTTGACTCCTGCTCTTCCTAGAGGCCTGACAGTAACTGCATGTTCTTCTGGCAACCATCGCTTGTGCTTCAATGCTGCTCACTGATTTCAATTGGCACATGGCATTAAACCTTTTACCATCCTACCAAAGGATACACCATGCTGTATAATGAAACAATCACTACTAAACTTTTTTTTTCTCGTTATCATTAAACTCCTTCTTTGCAGTATGCATGTATTTAAAAGAGCTTGTTTTCTGACAGTCTCTGCCTTCCAAGGACACTGGAGCATAAATTTGATGCAGTGTAAAATAGACAAAAAGAATCCCAGCTCAACCAACAAGGAGTGCATGTCCCAATGCTTTAAAGAGAAATGCTGTAGCACTTTGAAGTGTGTGTCTGGCAGGAAATGAGGTTTGGCAGGAAGTAAGAACCAGCTGTGCCAGAAAGGATCAAGCTTTATTTAAGGCTCTTGTGTTGGCATTTTGGAGAGGTACAAAATGCTGCTGCTTTTCTTTATTTTAAAACAAACTTCACAAATGTTTCATGTTCATGCAATTGTACAATTTTTGGAAGTAGCCTAACTAAAAGGAACCTCTGGAGGCGCCTTTGAGTGTGTCAGCTAAGGACAGAATACTCAGAGATGCTGCTGCTTTGACACTGTGACTTCACGTTCTATCTGAGCAGAGCTTACCAGCTTATGTAAAACCATGGGGTAATATAATGCAGGAGCTCAGATGCAAAATGGACACACGAAGAGGCTGCGTGCTTTATTTTCCTGTAGGATTCACCGAACTTACTTGGGTTATTTTAATTACTTCATCCTGTTTTAATTCTTCCTTCCCATGAAAATGGCCATCTCTACTTCAGGGGCACATTGGAACCTGCCTCATGCCTTTCTTCTGTTTTTGCCAGGAGCTTTCTGTGTTGTCTTTGCATGCCAGAGGGGGGCATTTTTCTTCAGGGTTGTTCCATTGTCTATCAGGGAAATGTCACTCAGCATCAGCCTCTTCTACAGCAATGGATGATAGGCACAGTGGAGTAAGTGGCATCTAGTGACAGCTGCAATATGCAACCTTCCTGTACTTAAAGAACTAAATCCACATTAAAATTAAAATGAAGACTTTTGAAACCCATTTGGCAGGGCAGGGAAAACAGATTGTGTTAAGCCTGTTGTCTGAAGGTTTGGATATAGCTGAATCTAGACTGGCAGCTTCACTTAGTGTCTGATCCTTCTACAGCTAATGCTGGCAGGGACTCCAGAGGTCCTCCAAAGTTAGTTAAACGGGCAAAACTGTGTCTTTTGCAGTAGCTTATTCTACTGCACTGACTTGTAACTCAGTTTGCCAGTATGGCTTAGGGGAGTTTAGGAACGTTGCTGGTAGGATACATTGATTGAGTTATATTGTCAGTGCCCCCCTACGGTTAACATGCATCCTGTTTGGGTAAGGAAAGGCTAGAAGTAATCAGTTGTTGGAGTGAACATAGGCAGTGGATGACATCTAAAAGCCTTATCTCTGTCTAAGGCTTGGTTGGCATCTCAACAAAACTTTCTCTCTCTTCGCAGTTGAAAATGGTGAGCACTGTGACTTCACAATTCTGAGGAACATGTTGATAAGGTAATGTAACAGGTAACATTTTCCAGTATGTCTGATAGATTGGGAGGTCATATGTTGGAGGAAAAAAGGGTTTGAGCTGGTGAGCTGGTATTAACCCCCATATCTTATCCTTTATCTTGTTTAATCACACATTTATCATGTGGTGGTGGTGATGATTTTTTTTAAACAGCTGTCTTTACGTTCTGAGTACTTGTTGAAAATTGTAATGAGCTACAGGAACCCAACTTGATAGAAACTAGCAGGTTTTGACTTGTTTGTTGTTGCCTGACATGCTTTGATGCACCTACTGCAGTAGTGATATGCAGTTTTCATATCTGCTCTACAAATCCTTGCAAGTTTCTCCACAGAACTCTGTTCTTCCAAAGAATGGATCTGTAAGTGAACGTTTGGAATATTGCAAACTGGAGATAGTTCAGTGCAAAACTAATCTGGTGTTTCTGTGACTGTGTTGTCCTGACAGCTCCAAATGGCAGAATGATGACGCTGTAGGAAATGGGACATTAATGGGGGGATACAACTGAATTAAGTCAATCTGCACATTGAGCATGGACTGATGTTTTTCAATGTATTTGTGCACTAAGCTGATACATGACTCTTATTGACAGAACTCATATGCAGGACCTGAAGGATGTCACTAACAATGTACATTACGAGAACTACAGAAGCAGAAAACTGGCAGCTGTTACATACAATGGTGTTGACAATAACAAAAACAAAGGGCAGCTAACAAAGTAAGTTATTGTGAAGGTTGTATTGCACTTGAATCTTTTTGCTCTGGTTTTTGGTCACTTGGTTGTTTTTGCGTGTGTGTGGTGGGATTTTTCTACTATATTTTAGGGGGAAAGGGGGTGATGTTTGTATTTCTCTTCCAGTCAGTTGTCTCTTCACTGTGTTCTGATCTGTTTTCAGACAGTATACTCCTGTTTCCTTATGGCTTATTTTTTTTTCTGTTCACTAGCATTCACACTAGTTTAACTGAACATGTTAAACAACTGGGGTTTAGTTAGACTCAGTTCTAAAAAGAAGCCTTGTTCATTAGTGTTTCTGTTTTGGTTTATACACTGCTTTTGGGATTATTGCCTTTTTTTTTTGGCACAAATGCTCAAAGTGTCAGAGATGATTTTGACAAGAATGGGTTAATATCTGTTTAGAAGCTTGGAAAATCCAGGCTTGCTACTGTCATCTTTGAAGTGCTGCCCTGGCTACTTCTATGGTTGCTTATCATGACAGGGAAATGATTACAACATCCTTTGTTTGAGGAGAGTTGCAATGCAGAGGAGTTTTGGTTTGTTGCTTTTTATTTTAACCCTAATATGTAATTTTAATTGCCTTTGACAGCAAGTTGTTTGACAACCTACTGAAGTTATTGGAAGATTTAAAAGTAGGCTCTACTGTGTTCTGCATTGTATGCTCCTGCTTGAGAATAGCTACACTTTTAAAATGAAGTACTTTTCCTGCTCTGCATGGAACAACTGGATCAACAATAATTAGTGATGAAATAATAACTAGTGGTACTCTTTTCTGAGTACAGATTTCCCAACCAAAATATTCTGTTCAGCTAACAATATGCCAGATTACAGCTGTTCTTCCTGAAAGAGGTCCTTGAAATTAGATGGGAGCATCTGGTATTCCCATCCATTTGACATCCACAAAGTAATTTTCTGTACAGGAGTGTCTATTCTACATTGTCTTAATGCTTTGAAAGTGACTGTGAAGGAATGATTGAAGTGGACACAGTTTCATCCAGTGTGAGCCTACACAAGACTTCCCTGCTGAGCATTGACCAGAAGTACAATAGTGCATGTCAGTTACATCAACTCCTCAGAAGTGTACTTAAACTTACATGAAGTCTGTAGTGAGTACAGGTGTTAAAAAGAATAGTTTTTATTTATGTATATCCATAATATAGAGGTTACTTCTCACTGTCATGTTTCTTGCCATCTTATTTTTTGTGGTAACACTTCAGCCATTTCTTCTTTTGTGCATGCTTAGTTTAGTGTTTACTGCATCTACAAAGTTCATCCACGTAACGATTAGTTATTCTGCATTTAGCTTAAAAAGAGCAACGCAGTGATTTATTTTTTTAATGACCTTTTATTCCCATATTGCAAACATAGCAAGATGCATTTCTATATAAATTTGTATCAGAAAGTTTCAAAACTAGTTTCATGTTCTTCATTCCCTTTCCTTCCCCCTAAACCTTCCATCGGTTACTGAGAGCATTGCTGAGATTTCCTTTTTAGCTAGAATTTACACTAAAAGGGTCTGGAATTCCTCTTTCTGAAGCATTTTCTGCCATCTCAGATCACTGTGCTACCCCACCTGAATATTTCCAGGTAACTGTACCTGTTGGAACACTATTCTCTGTAAGAAGTACGTTGCTCAGAACACTGCAGTGCTGAAGCTCAGATGTGAATAAATACAACTGGAGCGTTTAGCTGCTAGCTCTTCTTTTTTCCAGAGAAGAAATAAATGATCACAGCTTGTTTGATTCAGCCACTTGAAAGATGGCCAAATCTATTGCAAACTTGGAAGAAATATTTTGAACATTTTCCTTAAAGCTTGTTCCTCCAAACGTGGGGAGACTTGATAAGTAAATACATATACTGGTGATGAAGCAGCTCTAGCTATTCTTGTTACCTTATCCATATGTGGAGTTGCAGCAATTTTCTTGGCTTCAGTGCATTTTCACAGTTCTGAATCTAGCATGGTTGAAGCAGCACAGCAGGAATTTTCCTAACCACCATGTGTCTTCCTGGAAAATAACTGAAAGAGGGAAGAACAAATGCTAACAGTTTATCCGTACACCCCCATAGGAATTTTATGCTTGCCTTTTGCATGAGGTGTCTGTGTCTCAAAATGGACAATATTTGACTTGGCCTTTGGAAATCTGATTCTTTCAAAGGAGGCAGATCCTATATGAGAACAGAGACATACTCTGATGCTATCTGGTTTTATTACAAGCATTCTGCTAAATGCAGATACAGCCTCTGGCTCTGGAAACTCCTGAGCTGCTGTTCTTTTGTAAGCTGGAAGGGTAGATGTAAGAGGAGATGTACGTGCAGTGGTTCTTGCACTTTTCTAGAAGCATCTCTTACTGGCAGCTGTTGGAGACTTGACCTTTTGTACCTTTAAAGCAGCTGTATTTTTACGATCTTAGCAAAACTTTGTTTTCATGCAACTGTTCACATATTCCTCTGCACAAAAATGCAAGCATGAAAACAACCAGAAGGATGTGCTACGGGGTTTGCTAGTACCATGGAGATGAATTGAAGCAGTTTTTTCTGTCCAGTTGCTAATTTTCTCTTTGATTTTTCTCCTGTGATTTGGTGAAATTTGCAATTGTCTCTTCTGCGAGTGACTTGTTAATCTAAGAGTAATCCAAAGCAGATATTCCCCATGATTATGTAACTTCTTCTGTATTTTAGGTTTAGTATCTGATTTCTTCAAATGTTCAACATGCAACCCATTAAGACAATAAAATGTCAAGGGTAACCTTCACATACATGAGTAACTTGTCTTTTCAGACTAGGTGGCAATTGTAATTTCATATGTATTTTACATGATGTGGGCAAATTTGCATTTCTCTGGAATGTAAAGTTTTTGATTGTAGAAATCTTTTCTGTTTGCTGTATGAAGCTGCAGTCTTCAGCGAGCTTAAAAGGAAAGCCTTATTTTATTGGAAGTCACATTGTACAATGTAAAGATGAGCCATATCCATCTATTAAGCTATTCAATAACCTGTCACACAGGGTGGCAGAATACACAATGCATAGGGCCTTCTAGTGTTGTTTAAGTTAAGCAGGTAGAAGGATGTTCATGCTGGGGAAGAGAAGGCTCCTTAAGGGGAGGCCTTGTAGCAGCTCCTGTGCCTAAAGGGGCTCCAGGAAACCTGGAGAGGGACTTTGGACAAGGGCCTGTAGGGAGAGGCCAAGGGGAATGGCTTTAACCTACCAGAGGGGAGACTGAGATGAGCTCTTAGGCAGAAACTCTTCCCTGTGAGGGTGCTGATGTTAAGCCTGTCTTACTGTATGGGGGGACTTGTGATCAGAATCGTCTTTTCAGGCTTCCCTTCTCTCCCCTTCCCTCCTCTCCCGTAGTGTTAATGAAATGCTAACATAAGGCATGCTCAGATTAAGCATCATGGTCTAGGGAGGTGCCACTGCAGCCAAGCCTCTGCTGTCCATTGAAGCCAATGCTCTTTTTGTAGCACCAGAACACGCATAGGCATATAGCACAATGTCCTGTAGTAGGTGATAATATTTTAATATTATTATATTTAATATTATAATATTATATTTTGATGATATTTTAAATGAACAGGTGAAACTCAATACAACATTGGTTTCTGAAAACTTGTGTAGAGCAAGTGGTTATTCATGTCACTAAAAGATTTAATATCACTTTAAAAGCATGTGTATTCTAGGGAAACTATTCCTGAAAGTACCTGTGCATCAAACCTGCGTTAATATTTACATGGGGTAGTGATTTAGTAAGCGAATTTGAAGTAAATATAACAAGCTTTAACTAACAGTCTTTCTGTTTACTATGGACAAACTGACTTTTGTGGGAGCACATAATTAGCTTTAGGAATCTATTACTAATGATTTTAGTTTGTAAAGTACTGCTTTTTGGTTTGTGGTTTGATTTAAGCCTGCTAAGCTAAGCCTCTGTATTTTTTGTTTTTTAGATTTGACACAGTTGAAGGCATGTAAGTGGTCATTTAAATTTTTCCAAAACATTTAAAGAACAGATTTCTAAACACAGCAAAGGTTTCACTGTTTATGCTTCAAGTTTCAAACAGTTTCCTGTTGTCTCGCTCTTGGAATTGGTTTTACATCCTGTAGCATTAAAGCTGTGCTAATGTAATCTTTAGGAATTTGTAAATAGTTTCAGTGACAAATCTCTCTGCAAAACCCCATCTTCTAGAAACTTTTTAGTTGAGCTTCGTGACAAATTTGGTTCAATTTCAGCAGTAAGTAGAAGTGCATAAATGATGAAATACCCCCAGTTTCCCCATAGCTCCATCATCTTTATATGGATGCTTATAAAGAATTAGTGGAATTTTCCTTCTTACCTGTAAATATACAACTCTTTGTTGTATTGTGGAATTAGTTATTTTAAATCTTTTCTAACCACGCTTTTATCTTACTGCTGGTTTGCAGAGGTTCCGCTTGGCACATATCTAGAGTAACGTTTAATTTCTCAGGTTAACTCTGCTGTTTTAACATGCTTCCTGTTAAATCAGGTAGAAGGTTTACATCTTTGGGATTCTTCCTTCAGCTCTTTTTGTTCAAATCCCGTGTGTAATTTTATCCTGAAGTACAGGATGATGTGGTTTTACCCATGTCACATGTGTAAGACCTAGCAAAACCCAGTTGTGACCTATGTTGTAAAACTCTCAGCTGTAAATGCTTGCTTTTTACTTGGGTTTTCTGTGCAGACTGAATTTTACCACTTGGTCAAATACAGCTCACAAGGCTGAGAGAGTTGGGGTTATTGTGCCTGGGGAAAAGGAGACTTCAAGGAGACCACTGTATTGTGGCCTTTCAGTACTTAAAAAGGGGCCTATATGAAAGATGGGGAGAGACTTTTTTAGCAGGGCCTGTTGTGACAGGGTAATGGTTTTAAATTGAGAGAGGGGAGGTTCAGGCTGGATGTAAGGAAAACTTTTTTACAATGAGGGAGTAGAACACTGGCACCTCAGAGAGGTGGTAGATGCCCCATCCCTGGAGGCATTGAAAGCCAGGCTGGATGTAGTTCTGGGCAACCTGATGTAGATGAAGATGCCCCTCCTCATTGCAGGAGAGTTGGACAAGACGACCTTTGAAGCTCCCTTCCAACCCAAACTGTTCTGTGATTCTATGACATCCCTGTTAGATTCTTAGGTTGCCAGTAGAAGGACATTCATGGTCTTTCGAGTCTGTAGGAACTGCAGCAATGATTCCTCGGTATTCAGGTCTACTTCCTAGGTTAGCTTTTAAGAGCAGATACATTTGAGAACTTTACACTTCTCAAAGGTAGCAAGAAAACAGCCTTGTTTTGGCAGCTGGTCACCTTCCACAGACTGCTACTCACCACTTCTTTCATTGCTTCTTATTTTCATGTAGTATTGTACTTCACCTTAGAGTTTAACCATTTGCTTTGGTTCCTTCTTGCCCTCCACCAGTTGTCACCTTAAAAGAACTGTTACTGGAGGAAAAAGCTCTTATGGCCTCGAGTTTATGTGGTGTGAGTTATTTTTGCATGGGTAGTTACTGAAAATGGGCAAGCAGGAAGGATAAAATGAGCTATTAATAGTTAACCAGGCAATGACCATCTTTTTAATATATAACCTGCTTTCCTTTAAGGATGAATGGGAAAGTCTGAATCAAAGTAGCTGTTGTTAATTATGTTTCAGTCATCACTGAAAGTTAAGTCAATTCCTTTCTCTTTTTAGAACACTCTCTCTACATGTTGTGAATCAGAGCAGTTTGGGGTTTGGTTGTGGTAGGGTTTTGGTTGCTCTGTCCGGGGGGCGGGGGGGGGGGGGGGGGGGGGGGGGGGGGGGGGGGGGGGGGG
>JASSUY010008527.1:23820-40872 GCA_032466535.1 Forpus xanthops
CAACCCCCCCCCCCCCCCCCCCCCCCCGTTTTGATTGGGTATTTTAAATAAATTAAAATGAAAATACTGTTTTTGATAGGGTTTGGGTTTTGGATCTTTCTGGGCTGACTTCTGCATACATTCCAGTAGATAACCTCTGCTGGTTCATTGTAACACTTCCAAACACATTCAGTTCTTTTTCATTTCAAGCCATGCGTATTCACAACTGCAGCAAGAAGCCAGTAATTTGTTTTGGTCTTTGTTGAGCAGCAAAAAAATTCTTACAAGGCTGTGTAGCAATCATCACTGGATTAAAATCATCCTGTTCTATTGGACATTTAATATGAAACTTGCTATTTAAAACCTGTGGCACCATCATGTGGATTAGAGGGCTTGTACAGCTTTAAGAATCCAGTGAAATCCAGGAAAGCAGTTACTATAATGTAAATAGAGAAAATAATAAATAGTGAACATTATTTTTATAGGTTAAGTTTATTAATAGCTTTCTAGAGGGAAATCTTCCATCTAAAACTCTCATGAATTAATGATGTTCAGTTGCCCAAAGTTGCTATCACTTCAAAACTATGACCACAGCATTCAACACAGATGTAATGTGTAGCTTACTCTTGGGCTCACTTTGAACAGTGAAGATTTAGAGAGGAAATGGATCTTTTGTCTGCAGTGCTCTTTAAATTTTTAGTATGTCCATTAATTTTTGTATTTATTTGAACTGGAAGGAAAAAGATGCTTTAAGATCACTTGGAACATGTCAATTCTGGGGGGGTGTAACTTTGATTTCCTCTCTTCCCTTGACCAGGTTCTACTAAAGACAGAAAGGAGTTTATGAGCCTAAATATAATGTAAAAGAATTGTGGGGGAAGAAAAGATTCTTTATGAAATGTCTTTTTGAGGAAAGCTTAACTGAACAGTTAATGTAATAATGCAAGTTGAGTTGAAGTTAGCAGTGCGTACAGTGGTGTTAATTAACAATGCATCAGCATCTTGATCTTGTTTTTTACAGATGCCCTAAGGTAACAGATGCAAAAAAAGGTGGTCCTTATCTAACTTGTTCTTCTGGATTTATGGCAGGAGCCCGTTGGCGCAGATGGAGGAGGAAAGGAGGGAGCATGTAGCCAAGATGAAAAAAATGGAAATGGAGATGGAGCAGGTGTTTGATATGAAAGTCAAAGAAAAAGTTCAGAAACTGAAGGACTCTGAGGCTGAGGTAATGAAACCGTCTTAAAACCCCGTATGCAGAGACTGAACAAATGTAGGTAGGGATGGATCTCTTTGCCAAGACTTTACACTGTAGCATCTGTCTAGGAATTGATTCCATGCTTAGGTTCTGGGATTAAAGACAGCTCAGTTACTCTTTGTCAGCTTGCTGTCATTGCTGAAATGGTATAAACCCAAACTTAAAATGTAATTTTCATGTTCACATGCATTGTCTTTTTATTTTCGCAGTCACAGTATGACAAAGTAGTCCTTAATTTTATTTTATGCTTGTTTTCTACCATGTGCTTTAAAATGTTGTCGTGGTTTGAGGTTCTAAAAGTCATGCAGTCGCTCTTTCACTCACTCCCCTCTTTTTCTTCCTCAGTCCGAGGGGATGGGGAGGAAAATTAAAAGAATGCAACTCCCACAGGTTGAGATAAGAAGAGTTTAGTTACTAAAGTATAACACAAATCACTACTGCTACCACCAATAATAATACAAGAGAAAATAAAAGGAAAGAGAATACAACAGGTCTTCACCTAATATCTTGCCATGCCACGCAGTGCCCCCCCATCACCTGATACCAAGCTCGGCTATGCAGTGCACCCCATCACCTCATACCAAATCCCGGCCATGCTCTTCACCCCCCTGCACCACCACCCTTCCGGGTCTCTGCTCTCTCCATTTCCACATCCTGGACATGACGTGCTGTGATATGGAATACCTCTTTGGTCAGTTTGGGTCAGGTGCACTGTCTCTGCTTCCGCCTGGCTTCTTCCCGGCTCCCCTCCTCCCTGGCAGAGCATGAAACTCAGAAAGTCCTTGGGCAGCCTAAACATTCTAAGCCATAACTATAAACACTGGTGTTATCAGCACTGTTCCCAAGCCGAAAATCCAGAACACAGTGCTACACCAGCTACTACTTAAAGGAGAAAAATGACTGCTGCTGCTGAACCCATGACAGATGTCCTTGGGAGTTTCATGGTTTTCATAAGCCAATGTAGTAATGAGAATTTGCTTTACATGTTAAGAAAGCGTGTCAGGAATTTGTTAAGATGTCGACAAGAAGTCATCTGCATGAGAGTTTCTAGGCTAAGAGAGATACGTTACTGTCAGTGTCTTGGTGTCCCTTGAACATACGTTTATATTATTAAAATATCTCCTATTTTAATTCCTGCCATCTCCAGGGGAAGTGCTCACAGTGAAGATGGATTTTATGTGCTTCAAGCAGCTCTTGTTAAAGATATTATAAAATCACATTTCGGTAGAAAATGAATTCTGAGTTTTAGGAGGGCAGCTTCTCAAACGAAGCCAAAGAGAGAAGTTCCTAAAGAAAGTTTGGCTCCAAATTTGGAGGGAAGTGAGGAAACTTGGAGAGGTAGTTGAACCACTTGGCAGCCTAAGCAGTGTAAGGAGCCAAGACGTACTGGATCAGAGGAAAAAATCAATCCAGATGATTTAGTGAGTAATAGATAAGGACACTCCTGAGCAAATTGAGGATTTTAAATCTTGATGCTTTATCTGGATCACAGTGTTTAATTAGTCACTTGATAAATCCTTCCTCAGTTTCTGTCTTGAACCTTTATGAACTCATTTATACTTCTGGCCTCCACACTCTTCATTACATGAAAACCAAACATGCATAAATCTGTCCCTTTGGTTTTCATGTTACTGCCTCATCTGTAAAAGGAAATATGTTTAGAAGGGTTTGTGTAAGACAGGGACTTTCAAGAGAGTAAGGAAAGAGGGAGTTTGATTTTATTCAGAACTGTGTTAGACCATACAGAAGGTATCACTTTTCCTGAGAGTTTTCCTCAGAGGTTTTGGTCTAGGAGTTACTTTCTATGAAGAGAAGATACGCTACTGTATTGTTTTGCATTAGTATAGCTGTTTATTACTCCACTCCAAAAGCTGCTGTTCTCTGCACTTGCTGACGCTGTTCATGACTTTCTGTGTAGCTGCAACGACGCCATGAGCAAATGAAAAAGAATTTGGAGGCACAACACAAAGAGTTAGAGGAGAAGCGTCGCCAGTTTGAGGACGAGAAAGCCAACTGGGAAGCTCAGCAACGTATTTTGGAGCAACAGAATTCTTCCAGGTAATTCTGTTCTATGACATTGAAGTCTTGTCCTGCTGTTGTCAGTAAATGTTCTGTCTGAAAGGAAGTTTCTTTGGCAATCGTAGTCAAAGGTGGTTAAAAGTGTCACTGCAGAGCCAAGAAAAATCTTGAGCTGCTTTTAGTTACAGATAAGCATATGTCATCAGTTGGGATAATGATTAACTTTGCAGATTTTAATCTGAAGAAACATTGTATCCATACAGAGCTAGATCTCTCTAAAAAAATGAAGTTTGTATTTGAAAGCTGGATTGAGTCAGACTGATGAGGGATAAAGAGCTAAAGCTTTGAGGATGGAAGCATTTAATTCTCCTAGTCCTTGGAAGGGAAAATCTAGAGACAAATGCATTGCTTGACTTCATGTTACATGCGCATCTGCTGTGTACATAATAAGCTTCATGCATTCATTGCAACCAGTAAAACTTTATAAAATGCCTATTTTAAAAGCTGTCAATTAGTATTTTAAAAAATAAATCAGTGCCTGCATACATTATTTAACAAACTTTTGTTTTTATCTATCCTTCTAGAACCTTGGAAAAGAATAGGAAGAAAGGGAAGATATTTTAAATGCATCATTTTGACCACCAGTTACGTATTAGTTGCCAATATGCCAGCCTGGACATCCGTGTTTGTTGGATCCGTTCGACCAATTTTGCACCAGTTGTATCCATCGTAATGGGTTTAACAGCATGACAAATTCTTGTTAATTTTGATGGAGAATGAGATGCCTTGAATTGTCTGGGGTGTTTGTTGTGTACTTGGAAACATAAGAGCTCTAAGTACCTTCTTTTTTGTCTTTCCTTTTTTTTTTTTTTTTTTTTTTTTTAAATAAAATTAATTTTAATGCAAAATTTTAAATTTTAATGTTTTACAATTGTGTTCTGGTGGCTTGACAGTTTACAGGATATTAAAAACTGCAAGGACTCGAGACGGTTTTTAGTGAGGATAAATTGCCATAGTATGATGCAAATGATGCTTCTGTACTATTATAATCCAGGAATTCCATTCAGTGCAGCATATACCATAATGTAATTTAGTCTAACACAGTTGACCCTATTTTTTGACACTTCCATTGTTTAAAAGTACACATGGAAAAAACAAAAGTTGTAGGCTTACAGTGCACCTAAGCTTTTTATAACAACCCTTTTATGTTTTGGATTCTTTAAATATATGCTATTCTCATTTAGTAACTTCTTTAGCCAGAAGGATCTCATTACTGCTTCATTTTTTGTAATAACATTTAATTTAGATATTTTTCCATATATTGGCCCTCCTAAATAGACTATAGCTTCTTTCATATGGTAGGAACCAGTGAGTAAAACTTTTCCTTTAACTCCCTTTTTACATTTTATGGTAAGTAGCAGAAAAACGCATTTATAGGTCATTTCTAGGCAAAATTGTGGAGTTAACTACCAACCTGTTTCTACCTGTGTGCAGTCTTTCTTTCTTTTACTAGAAATGGGAATATGGCCTCAAGAAAAACATCACCATTTTGCATTTAGCTGTATTCATATACTGCATTTCTGTATTTTTGTTTGTATTGTAAAAAGTCCCATAATAAACAATGTTGTGATGTATTAACCTGCTGCTGAGTCAGGAATTGTAAAGGAATCAGAGCCACGTACTTCTCTGAACTTTCTCTCTTCTATACGGACTGGGTTGACCTGTGTCTTAGATTTGGAATTAAGACAGAGAAAATACCTGGGTGTTGTGGAATTGTGAAATGCAGTTTCAGTGTGCTTGGAATTGGCAGAACAAGGCTCTGTCGTGCCCAGCAGAGGGCACCAAGCCTCCACACAGGCTCTGCTGCCTTCCCCCAGCTCCCTGTTCACACCATCTCTTTACTCCATGAGCAGGCTTTTGTGTGTAGCTAGCGAGGCTTCTTGATGCTGCTTGGTGACACATAGAATTGCACTCTGGGGCAGTGGGCAGCAGAGCATCCGATCAATACTGGACCAGTGGAGGACAAGCAAAAATCTCTAGGCACCTGGAGGTGCGCAGCACTGAGCTATTTAAACCCCAAAATGAATCTTAGAATCACAGACTGGTTTGGTTGGAAACAAACTAAGAGAAGTGCCTGAAGGAGACTGCAGATGCTGTGGCTGCCCCATCCCTGGCAGTGTGCAAGGTCAGGTTGGATGGGGCTTGGAGCACCCTGCTCCAGTGGAAGAGGTCCCTGCCTGTGGCAGGGGGTTGGAACTGGATGAGCTTTCCAACACCAACCAGTCTGTGATAATTCCCAGAGTAAGCAAAAGAGGAAATTTTTAATTGTAGGAGGATTGGTTTTGTCTTCATCAATGCAAGAAAACCCTCAAGATGATTTAGATGTAAATGGCTTGAAATTATTTAAATATAACGCTTTTAAAGGTTTCAATGCAAATAAATCATTATGGAGATAGAGAATTGGGCTGGATTACCAGTTCATGCTTTGGACAGAAAGGGAAAGTGCAGCTGAACTTACGGAGCAAAGCAGTTATATTAAGGGTTCCTCTTCCTCTTTCTGCAGCACTGTCAAACTTCATTTATCTTTGGGCACTGAGGGCAGGCTGAGGTAGGCGCCCAAGGTAAGGGTATGCCTTCCCTGCAGGCTGGCTGCTGAGCCTACTCTTGAATCCAGTTTTTGGGTTTCCTGCCAGCTTCACCTCAATGTTCATGACCCTCTCTTCATGCAGTTTACATTATTCACTGTCAACAACTCTATGTCCCAACCTTACACTGTTTAAGGCTCAGCAAAGGCAGCTATTCCCTTCACAACCTGCTTCATCCTGTGTTGCGTATCCTGTATCCTGTTCTGCCATGTGGCTGGTGGGCTTGGTGACCAACCATCACAACAGCCTGCCCCTTACACCAGGATCTGCAGTGTTGCTCTCCCAAAATGCTTTCTTGTCTGTCCCAACGCTATTGGGAATGGAGCACTTCTTAAGCTTAGTCCTGAGGTGTAGTTTTGTCCTCCTGTTACACATGGTTACTTCTCCCAGGAACTACTCAGCCATTGCTCTTGGCAGCTTCCTTTGCTTCTAATCACAAATGTTCATCTATCGGAATGTGCTTTATCCTGGTGAAAATGGTAGAGGCCTTCAAAGGGATATAACCACCTGCTGATACTGGAACAAAGCCCCCTTCCCATCACCTTGTCTTGTTAATACAGGTTGTTTTCCATCTCTGGCTACGGACAGCAGTGAGGAAGCTCAGTAAGCAGAAGGTTGTTCCCTCCATTTGCTCACCAGCATATACAGCTGTGAGTACAGATAATTTGGTCCATTCAGCAGGTATCCGCAGCTGCCTGGAGCATCCCTGTGTTAGCGGGAGGGGATGCAGGAGGGCATCTGTGTGACGGGAGAACCTCCAAGGATGCTGGGATTCCTGGTGCAAATAATCCCTGCTTGCTGCACCTTGTTCTCTTCTAATGAGCTTTGTAAAGTGGCCTGACTGAGGGAACGCATTCTTGAGCAATGGCATGAGAAGACACTGGTGACTGACACAGGAAGAGGCAACTCTGGTTCTCAGAGTTCTTTATCCATCATTTTAGAAGTCCTTTCTGTCTTTTGGCTGCCTGGGAGTCGGGGAGCCACAGTCCTCATCATCCCCCAAGATTTGCACCGCTTAGCAAAAGGCACCAGGCAGAAAGTGGCAGCTGAGAGCACTCCTGTGCTCCTCCGGAGGCTCTGCAGGTAGGTGGGTGGGTGGGTGGTTGGTTGGTTGCAGGTTGTCTGTTGCACCTGATTTACAAACCTGATTACAGTGAAGAAACCACAGACAAAGGCCCCAAACCCCAGGGAAATAATGTGTGCCCCTATCTAAGCTGCAGATGGCAACGTCCTCTACCCTATGAGATTCAGTTTACTGGCTCAGGAACGGTTTGCTCTTCCTTCTTTTGGAGCTGAACAAACATCAGGCTCTGTTTGCAGCCTCTGCCTTTCCCAGGAGCAGCTTGCTGGTGCCTCCAAAAGAGAGACTTCTGAAGCACAGTGGGGAAGCAGATTGTATTTAGTGCTCTGTTTCCTGTTTAAAGGTGGGGTTTATAGCCTTGGTCAAATGGCTTTGAGCATCACCTGAGGTGAGTTGGTGGTGTGTGAAGGGTGCAGGAATCCAAGTGCACTGACAGCCGCTTTCCCTGTGTGGTCTGGGAAAGGTGTGTGGGAAGAAGGCTTTCCCTGGATACAAGGATGTGGCCGGGTGTACTCAAGGTTTCATTGCTCTGGCAAGCAAGGGGATAATGAGGCAAAGCCACATTTGGGACGCATCAGGTGGCAGGCTGGGTGTTCATCCCGGATTCATTTTTAGAGCATGATTCCATGTATCTTGCTCATACTGCCTGTAACGGCCGAGTTTTTTGCTTAAAGGGTGTCGCTGCTGCCGTTCTCTCTGTCTCCCACTGCTAAATCTCAGCATCCTCATGAAGTCTTGTGTGAGCCATAGTCGGCCACAAGCAAGTCACTTTTGGGGGTTGGAAGCAGGTGATATTGAAGTTCCCTTCCAACCCCCATTCTGTGAGTCTATGAAATCTGAATTCAAGCTCTAACTTGAAATGGCGCCTTGTGGATACCCCAGTGGTCAGACCAGAGATGTGCTGGCTCCAGGCATGGCTCTGGCCTTATCGCCATCCTAGAGACCACAAAACTAGTCCACAGCTGATGGCTTGGGCTCCTTTTAACCTCATTGGCTCTGTTGAGCCACTTCAATGGCTGCTTCTGTGTGCTTCATCCACTGCATTGCTCAGCCTCAGGCCAGTGGGATGAGGAAGGATGTTTGGGTCTTATCCCAGAAGGGAGGAAGCTAAAGCTAAAGCTAATTTCTAGATGGGAACTGCTTGAATAAGCCTAAAATGAAGTCACTTCTGGCATGGGAGCATAGAAGGTCCAGACAGTGGTTTAATGCTGTAATTTCTGACAACCAAAGAGAACACCAGCTAAATTCCTCTATGTGCTGCCTTTAGCTTACATCTATTGTTCTTCTGACACATATTCAGCCTTTCCTGTCCCGCTCTTCCATGCCTCTGGCTTGGAAAAGTGAAACGGTGGGAGGTATAGAGCACGAGGCAGCTGGTGATGCCAAAAATGCAGGGATTTTAAACAAACAAACCCCCCTAAAGCTCCAAATCCCCTTCTGACTGCAGTACGGTTCTGTCTGGCACTTCCAGGTTTCCAGTCTGTGAGTTGCTGCTGATGGTGAGAATGATGAACTGTTGCCTGGAATGGTGCGATATCTACCCACTGAGGTTGAGCTCTGGAAAAGCCACAAAAGGAACAAGAAAATGTTCCATTGAAAATGTGATGTAACATCATCTTGTTGGGAGCACCGACATATTCCTGTCCATGAAGGCAGGTGGTCAGCAGTAGATGCTTGAAAGCCTAGGGGCATTAATTTGGTACAGGTGAGGAGGCCAGTGCACTTAAGTCACAAAGTGATCAGATCAGGGACCACCTGACAGTGCTGCTGGGCACTTAGTCAGTAAAAACCCACACAGAAAACAACTGATGGCTGAGGGACCTGGGGGTTCAGATGGGGAAGAGAAGGCCCAGGGGGGACCTGATGGCTCCCTACAGCTGCTGAGAGGAGGAAGGAGCCAGGAGGGGCCGGGCTCTGCTCCCAAGGAACAAGGGATGGGACGAACAGCCTCAAGCTGCACCAGGGCAGGGTTAGATGGAGCTGAGGAACAATTCCTTCCCCAGAGGGTGCTCAGCATTGGAACTGCCCAGGGCAGGGCTGGAGTCACCGTCCCTGGGAGTGTTCACACACCATGGAGACGAGGCCCTCAGTGCCATGGGTTAGTGGTGGCCTTGGCAGTGCTGGGGAATGGCTGCACCGGAGGAGCTCAAAGGGCTTTTCCACCTGAGCTGATTCTCTGACTTACAAAGGTGTCTCGGGCTGAGAAACAAGGATTTCCAGTGCTGCTCGAAGCGCTCAGGAAGCCCAACATCCTGTGTTTACTCGTGAGCTCTTGTAGGGATGCTGCGTGTTTATATACAGGATATAAAAAGCTGTCCTTGGCTCAGCTCAGCAGATGGGAATGCCCTCAGCAGCTGGTGGCACCCTGGCCATGGCCTCGCCGGCACAAAGCCGGGTTTCCTGAGCTCCAGGGTGGCTTCGCAGCCTTTGTAGGGAATTGCCTCATTCCGGACACTGTCTCCCAGCTGCCTGGGAAGGTTTGCTCCTGTTGGCTGCCGCGTTCCTGCCGTGCTGCCACAGCACCTCATGGGGCCTGATAGAATCTGAGTTACTGCCTGGGCCTACAGCACCGCAGCCCCTTGGCTGCAGGGAGGGCAGAATGTGTTCAGACCCTCCAGCACCAGTGAGCCACATCTCAAGGTATTTGCATCACAGCGGATCTTGTGCTTAATTCCGAAGGAAGGGCAGATGTTACAGCTCCACTGACCTAATCCTGGGGACCAGTGCTGCCACCCCTGCTGCACGTCCTGGTGCTCCGGAGCAGTCAAGAGGCAAGAGCCATCACTCTGGCTTCAGGCCTCTGCAGAGCACCTTGTCCATTGTGTCTGTATGGGGCGGCAGCGCCCGGACTCGCAGCCAGCAGCATCCCCGGTGGTGTCATCTGTGCTTCAGCCCTGCTGAGTGCCAGGGTGAGGGCACGCGCTCTGGACTTCCCCATGCTGACATGGGAGATGCGTGCTGGGTTGTCACTGAGGGCTGCTTCCCACGCAGGGATTTCTGTCAGGGATATTAACTCTCTGCTGGTTCAAGCTGAGTGCTTTGTGCAGCCCTCACTGATGTCTTGGAAATAAGGATACCTTCATGTGTATATCACAAAGAGCGAAAAGGTCCCTGTCTTCCAGCCCGTGCACCAAGCACCATCCTTCCTACCATGGCCTCCTGCCATTTGGCTTTGTCCAGAGGAGAGTCAGGAGGTTGCATCCTCCTCCTTAGGACTATCCTTTTGTCACAGCAGAGTTTGGTCTCACAGGGCCCCAGGGGATTTCACATGCCTTGGGTTTATTCTGATGCCCCTCAAGAAAGCTGATGCATTGCAGCCCACTTCTCCCCTGCGTGTGGGTCTGGTGGACTTCCAGACCTAGGCAAGCTCCCATCCAAGGTGGCTGAGATGCCTATCATGGGATGGGGAGCAGAGAGCGCCTCAGCCCTGCTCTGTGCTCAGACACCATGTCTCTCAGTTCTGCTTGCCCTTGTTACTTTAACTAGCACACAGGGATGGGGGGAGCCAAATCACCGTCAGTATCTCTATCTGCAAGCCATGCAGTGTCAGCAGCTCTATGGGAACAGCTCTTGTGGGAAGGCATCCATTCGAGGGAGCCACTCTCATGAGCTTGGCGGATGAGAAATCACAGGAAGGAATGGTGAGTTGGGAGCCAGCACCCTTCCTGTCTAATTATAGCCACAGGCAGTGGTGTTTACAGGGGTTTCTTCTTCCTGTGTGTTCCTGTTGGCTTCCTGCACGGTGATGTTAGGCCTGGGGTCAGCGTGACCTGCTTGTTCAAGAGCCATGAACAAGCTCTTGCCTTGCTGCAGGGAGGTGTGGGATGAGGGGCTCTGGATGTGGGATGTTTTGGGTGCCCACGCGTAGCCTGAAGGACTTAGTCCTCAGTGAGGCTCATCACAGCACTGCTCAAAGCAGACCTTGCTCAGAGCTCGGGCTGTCTTCTGGCATTGTACCCACATCTCCATCCCCACCTGCCTGCAAGAGACAGTGAGCCACAGCTGCTGGCAGGAGCTGCTCGTCTGCGGGCCTCGGTCACCAGCGGCAGGCGGCAGCAGATGCTCCATGAGGATGCTCTACCTGGGCACAAGTGGAAAAGCAGCCACAGTTCGCGCTGGGGGGCTCCCATGCTGCCTCAGACCATTTAAAGGCACAACGTGCTTAAGGAGCTCAGTGCTCAGCGTTGGGAAAGGGGTGGCACTCCCAAGTCTTGGACATCACCTTTCCTGATGGGACTGGGGCAGGACCTCTGCATAGACTTCATTCATGAGAGCTGGCAGGGAGCAAGCCAGGCAGAGCCCCACTTTGCCCTGTGACAGGATGATGCAAGGAGAAACCCCGTCCCGTCCCGTCCCGTCCCGTCCCGTCCCGTCCCGTCCCGTCCCTCTGGGGCCAGGGGCTTCCCCTGGTGCTTTCTGTCTCCACACATCCCGTTCTCCCACAGAGACTCCCCGACTTCCAGGTGTGGTAATTGTGAATCACTGCTGACCTCCATCAGCTGGGACTTAATCCCCAGCAGCTGGCAGTTCCGGGGCCAGGTTAAAGAGGGATCTGAAGCCCTCTCCCCGTCAAGGGGCACAGTTAAAGGTTGTTCCAGTGCTGGGGATGATTTCCCGTTTGCTCTGTGTGCTGTTGTAGTGGGTATTTCAGAAGAGGTATCTCAGCCTCCTAGCTCAGGGACGGCAGGTAAGTCCCGCTGCAGGAAGTGAGGGTGGGTGAGGAAGGGAAGGGTTTAGGACAAAAATGTTGCTTCTCGTGTTCTCTATGGATTAAATCCAAAACGTGAGGTCTGATGTTATCGTTTTAAGCACTTCTTTGTGAAAGGTTTGGGATCTACGCTGTTGTGTTAAAGCTCCTTGTTCAGCATGTGTTGCCCTCTAAAGTGCATGGGATACTTGGGATTTATCTGAGACTTAAGGTGAGAGACTGGGCAAAGCATCTTTATCCATGAGGTGAAAATACTGCCAACTAGAACGAGTGTTCATTGCCTACGGGCACGTAAATGACTGCTGATGCTGAGCAGTATTGCTGCTTCTCAGATGCACTTGGGGGTCGTTATCCCTGCAATGGGGGGGGTGGTGCCATGAAGAGATGAGCTCTAAGGGTTCAAATCCCCCACGCTGTGGGGCAGCTCCTGGGGAGCTGAAGGGGCTGTGCGGGCGCTGCTGCTGTGGAGGGAAGGAGCGATGAGCGGCTCTGTGGCTCCCGGGAAACCGCTTCAGACCCACGGGGGTCACAGTCCCCCGCCTGCGGGAGGGGCCTCGAGCACTGTTCAGAGAGCAGCGCTTGAGGACGGGCGGGAGGCAAAGTGCGGCTGAAGGAGCGCTTGGGGAGGGTTTGCAGCGCCCCGGAGCAGGGCCGTGTGGGAAGCTGCGTTCCCGTCCGTGGGGCTCCGTGGGGCTGATCTCAGCACGCCACTGGTTCGTCTGCCCTGGTGACCCGGCCCGTGCCGCTGTGTGACCTCCCGGTGGCTTTCTGTCCTCTGGAGCCTTCGCTCCTTTTCCCCTTCCCTTCCTCATCCCATAAACCAGCGAAGCACCAGCTCTCAGCAGAGCGATTGGAACGGTGAAAGGTGAGGGAGCTCCTGGGCGGGATTTTGGGTTGAAAATCGTCTGTGCTCCTTATGCTTTATCTCTGCAAAGTTTGTATGGGGAAGGCATGGTCTTTGTGCCATGAATTAGGTGGCCTGTGTAAATCACAGGGTATGCCTGCAGTGCTCAGGCAAGCGAGCCTCTTATGCTTTGAGCCTTTGGCCGCATGTTGGTGGCTGTTTCATTAGGCCTTTGGTTATGGAAGGTTTCATCACTAACCTTGTACAGCTCCTAGATATTGGGTTTGGGTGGTGGCTTTAAGCTGCTTTTGGAGTAGCAACCACTACTTAACCTCCTCCTGGTGCTGTGCAGGGGAAAACAGCCGCTTGTGTCCAGCTTCTGAGAGAAAGAAGGGAGCAGGAGGTTGTCTTTGGTTCGAACATTGAAATGGCAAAGCTTGCAGCTGTGGTGGGCGATGCTCATGTGCCTGCCCCATGCATGGTGGGGACAAGGCTACATAAGAGCTGGTTTTGGTGGGAGATGCTGGCCAGGTCATTCCCCTTCCTCAGAGTGGTTTGGGATCATGATGTGCGAAGTCGCTACTGACTGGAGCACAAGGGACTTGGAAAGCCCCTCTGCTAAGGGGGGGTGCCACCTCCTGACCGAGGGGTGATGAATGAGCTGCCCTCCAGCCAGACCAAACACTGCTTCACCCTCCGTACCCAGCGGACCTCTGCTGCCCCCTCTCTGTGGGGCTGCAGGCGAGTCCATGTCCTAGCAGAAGTAACAGCAAAACGAGCCACAACGCCCTGCCTGGGTAAGAACCGGAGTCTGTGCCCATCTGCCCCCCTCGCCGCTCCTGACACCTCGTCCTTTCTCACGAGCGAGTGTCTCGGGCTTGCCCTGCAGAAGGCATTGGTGTTTCGCCATCTTTTTGGCACGCTCCTTGCACTTGTCTGAACTCTGTATTTGTTGAAGCAACTTACAGCCGGAGGGGTCATTTGTCCGGACCTGAAGAGCCGCGGGACTGGAGAGGAGCCATTGGCCCCTGCTCTTGCCTCCATAGGGGTGGGTGATGTGAGATGAACTCGGCTTCTCCCTGTTTGCTTAAGGAGTCAATGAACCCCTTATCTGCCCTGACAACCTTTAGGATGAAGGCTGGTCCCCGCAGCAGTGGGGCAGGCAGAGAGCCTGGTCCTGGGGTCCCTGGGAGGAACAGGCCTGGGTGATGACCTGGATTTTGTCTACGTAAAGCTGCTTTGGACATGGCAACAAGTAGCACTGTCAGGCACTTGTGGGCACGAGGCTGTTCTGCCACACCAGAGCACCCTGTTCCTAGTCACAAGTCTTGTGACTTTCCTTGTCTTACCCTGCAGCCTTTAAAATATGCAGAAAATCTTTTATCCCATCCTCCAGGCCAGAGATTCACCATCTGCTGAGTGCATGGGTTACCTGGGAGGGGGCTTTACCTTGAGACCTAAGTGAGAGACCGAGAAAGCATCTTTACGCATGAGACGGAAGTGTTGTCAAGTGGAACAGGGCTGTTCAGTATTTATAGGCAGGCAGATTATTGCTATTGTTGTTGGGCTCTATTACTACTAGTTGTCAGTTTTAGGACTGAAGTATCCTGCTGTTTCACTCAGAGCTGCCTCAGCTCAACAGCATCTCAGAGCATTCAGGCAGGACTCCTGTTTGCTTGTAGTTTATAACTAACGGAGCTCTGATGACGATGGCTTCCGGGCTTTCACAAGAGGGAGCCGCCTGAAGCATAGCAGGGCTGTGTCAGCAGTGAGCCCACAGCTTTGATGGGGCAGCACTCTTGCTCTAATGGAAGGTGTCCTTGCCCATGGCAGGGGTTGGAGCTGGATGGGCTTTAAGGTCCCATCCAACTGAAAGCTATGTGTAGCTGCCTGGCTGCTCAGCTGATTTGCATGCCAAGGGAGCACTGAGTTGTCCCAGAATAGCTTCAGTGCATCTCTCAGCAGCCACTGCAGGGAAATGAAACCTTTCTCAGACACCTCCGTGTCCACACGTAGGTATTATGTGTGCACAGTGCTTCTCCTGCGCCACATCAGCGAGCACCGCAGCAGGTCCCGGCTGTGTGAGGCCTGGAGCTGGGCATCTTCCTGCAGGGGCAGCCCCAGATGTCTGCTTTGCACCATGTCAGCTAGCTCTGCTCCCCTGTTCGGTGTAGGAACCCAAGCCTGTGGTGCACAGTGGGGGAGAAACCGACCCACTGCCCTTAAACCCTCTCAGCAGGGCAGCACTCTGCTCCTTTTGGGGTTCATGGTTGCAGCATCTCTGCAGATGCCTCTATGCCAGGGTTGGGTGCTGTCTGCAGTGTTATCCCCTGCGTGGTTTCAGCATTTCCACATACACAAAAGGTTTTTCTCTGCACAAAAGTGGATGTACAACTTCCTCATGGATGTGTTAACACGCAGCAGAAGCTGCCCGCACCCCTTTTCTCCCTACAAGTGCCTGCGAGGTGGGTGATGGGCAAAGAGGAATTGGGGATGTATTGCTGGCTCTCGTGGACACCCACGAGACAGAGCTCTCAGGCTTCCAATGGCAAAGTCAGAGCATCCGGCATGACGTGGGGTTGTGGAGGTAGTGCAAACCACCGGCTGGGTGAGGGCACAGCGCTGTGCCTTGCTGGGGCAAGAAGGAAATAACCTGAGCATTCAACTCCTTAAACCCCCAGACGAAGCCCTCTCCAGCAAGCCTAAACCCCAAGCTGCAGAGCGCAGCCCCAGCCTGCACAGTCCAGTGGTACCTGTGGGCTCTGCGCTGGCAGGAGAGCCCTGCTCCCCCAGAGCATCCCTCTGTGCACGTGAGTGGTCCTTCCTATCATGGCCGTGCACCTGCAGCACCTCCCTCCTCACCTCCAGCCTCCCACATCCCACACACAGGAGCCTTTGGCTTTACCAAACCCGCTCTTGCCCATGGTAAGCTGGGGCTCTCCTCCAGCCCTGGTGGGGCAGATGAATCACAGTCCTGCTTTGGAAGCTGTGGCTGGAGTAGCAGCAACAGGCTCATTGCTCTTCTCACTTCTTTGTGCCTCATTTACTATTTTAGTGTCTGATTTGAGGCTTCGTCTTTATTCCCTCCTCTTTTCCAGAGTCCCACAGAGCCCTTTATCACAGTCTCCCTGCCATAGCTCTGCCTTTACAGAGCTTTTGCTCTCATCTGTGGCCTCTTTCACATCATGCCCTGGATCATTCCAGTCAAAAACTGGTTTGCGGCCTCTAGAAGCCTTACTAGGGAAAGAGGCTCTGTCCTGCCCTGCTCACCGCCTCCTCTGCAGCAGTGGTAGTGAAAGGAGCTGCCGTTTCTCCCACAGCTTCTCCTATGTGTAACCATACAGTGAAAACAAGCTATGATGTGATTTGGCAAGAGGAATCACACGTTTCTGAAAGCAAATATTGCAACTCCCCCTTCACGAGCAGGGCTTCTGGTGCTCAGCCAGCACCACTCTGTGCTCTGCTACTACAGCAGAGCAGGAAAGGGAGTGGGATCCCAAAGTGCTGCTTCGGAGAAGGGAAAATCTTGCATGATGTAGAGGGAAGGCAAGTGCAGGGATGCACCTGGGGGCCTGGTGCCCATAGGGACAGCAGCAAGAGACAGCCAGTGATGTTCCCTCTTTCCAGGACCAGAGCCTCCAGGCATCAGGGCATGCTCTCCATCAACAGCTGAGGCAGGCATCATGGGGGTGGTTGCTCAGGCCACCATTGGGACTCTGGGGCTTGCAGGGAATAAACTTCCAACTCCATGCTGGAAGTCCCCTACAGTGAAGAGAGAACTGATACTCAATAACCTGTGAGGCTGTTGTCCTTGGTCTGAAGCAGAATCAGTGGTCAGCTACAGATGATGTTCAGGAAATAAAGGGCTCAGGCTGGACACAAGGAAGAAATCCTTTACAGTGAGGGTGATAGAGCACTGGCACAGGTTGCCCAGAGAGGGGGTGTATGCCCCATCCCTGGACAGATTGAAGGCCAGGCTGGATATGATCCTGAAAAACATGGTTTAGGTGAAGCTGTCCCTGCTCACTGCAAGGGGTTGGACTTGATGGCTTTTGAAGGTCTCTTCCAACCCATTCCATGATAAATGTACCTTGTGGTGGCTGCCCAGAGTAGTAGTCAGTATTTATGGTTGGGAAGTGCAGCCCTGCAGGAGGTGGCACATGGCTGGTGTAAGCAAAAGCATGAGGACAGTGAGCCCCAAGGACCATAGAGGCTGTCTCTGCCTGCAGAAGGGGTTTCTGTGGGTGCAGGTGGCAGAGCTCGAGCAGCTCGTGCTTCCTCAAGGACTGGATCAGAAGTGGTGAGATAATGATCTGCAGACATGATATGGGGGAGCAAAGGCCCTTCTGAGCCAGGTACCCATGTTACTG
Organism: Forpus xanthops; assembly: GCA_032466535.1. Taxonomy (NCBI): domain Eukaryota; kingdom Metazoa; phylum Chordata; class Aves; order Psittaciformes; family Psittacidae; genus Forpus; species Forpus xanthops. Next base: position 40,722 of record JASSUY010008527.1, read on the forward strand.
CAGGGGTCAGTGAGTTTATGTGTCACAAACCACATCCTACCCTCCTGAGCAATAAGTAAGTGTCATGGGTTCAACAGCAGCAGTCATTTTTCTTTAAGCAGTAGCTGGTGAGCACTGTGTTTTGGATTTTCGGCTTGGGAACAGTGCTGAT